>CM035412.1:181889393-181894393 GCA_020310875.1 Ceratopteris richardii
AAGGTCATGATCTTCCATACCTCCAGGACAGTACGCCATCGCGCCTCTTTCACAGCAGCTCGAGGACAGATTGAGGTAGTGGACTCCTACGTCTACCTAGGTATCACCTTCTCGGGCAGCACAGGGGTATTCTCCATGGCACATGCTGCGAGAGATAGATTGACGCGAGGTTATGCGGCACTTGCAGGATTGGAGACGCTGCTTTCAGACACATTTTCAGGAGCCCCGGACTAAGGGGTGGCTCTTTGACACTCTAGTGACACCCGCATTGATGTACACAGCAGCAGTATGGGCACCAGGGATCACAGAGGCGATGTGGACGCAGATTGAGAGGCCCCATATCACCATGATATCACGCTTGCTGCGCAGCAAGCCCTCCGTTCCACATGACATTATACGAGCTGAGCTTGGCACACCACCGATGCTAGTGGAGGCCCTCTTCCAGTTGGTGGCCTTTATTCTGAAAGTCAGAGAGCTCCCCACTAGCCGACTCACCAGGCTTGCATTTGAGAGCTCTAGACATTTGGCAGAGACAGGGCATGAGAGAGTATGGTATGCACAGACTTACCGATGGTTAGCAGACCATGGCGTGAGCATTACGGATCTCCCCCCTTTTCAGTATGACCTCTCTTCCCCCCACATTACCCTCTCTCGTTCGGAGAGGAATAGGATCATCCGTCAAGACCTACTACAGATACACGTCAGGGAGACATGGATAGCACCACGGGAGCCTCTTCCCACAAAGAGGCAACACTACAGAGAGCACTTCCTGACTGTGACTGCGGATGGTTTCATTCAGAGACCACGATACATGGATACATATATGGCACCAGATTAGAGAGTGGCCATTGGGCAGCTCAGAGTATCATCACACCAGCTCGAGATTGAGATTGGGCGAGCCACACATACCCCCAGGGATGAGCGATTATGCAAGATATGTAGAGAGGAGGTGGAGGACGAGGAGCACTACACATGTAGATGTCAGGCATATGAGGACATCAAAGACCGCTACCCACAGCTCTTCAGGGGGCCTAGAGAGATCAGGGCTTTATTGGGGACAGAGGACCAGCGCCCTCTAGGTCGTTTCCTAGTAGAGCTCCAGCACCGTCGCGCATCACTCCTCCAGCAGCAGATGGAGATACACCTGACCCCCCCCCCTCAGACTTATATTACAGATTTTTTCAGACCCACATACACTCGAGGGCCCAGCTCGATGCGGGGTGTCACATTACACAGAGCAGAGGAGCTTAGACGACAGCGTCGACGACCGAGACCCCTTGTCCGGAGAGCTCGTCCACATCAGAGAGAGATTCAGGCGATTCACGCACGCCATGACATGGAGATACAGAGACGTCAGCAGCGCACCCCTATCGATTTGGACGCCCAAAGCATTTTGAGGATCGCCATGATGCCTTACCCACCGATGCATTATATCCTACACCCACTCCAGGCATTTAGGGGGTTGTGATACCATCGAGCCTCCCCTCCCTATGCATATCATATTTGTATCTCACCCATTGAGCATATAGAGTGCATACCCATAGCACCCCACACCCTTGATACCAGCTACTATCCCTCCTTTTATACCCGTTTGCAGTACTCACACTTTATTTTCGTTTTGGATCACAGTGGATTGGATCATACTGATGTATATGTTTTGTCTCATAGGCCGATTTTGGCCTCTAATAGACATTAAAAAGTCTTTCTCTCTCTCTCTCTCTCTCTCTCTCTCTCTCTCTCTCTCTCTCTCTCTCTCTCTCTCTCTCTCTCTCTCTCTCTCTCTCTCTCTCTCTCTCTCTCTCTCTCTCTCTCTCTCTCTCTCTCTCTCTCTCTCTCTCTCTCTCTCTCTCTCTCTCTCTCTCTCTCTCTCTCTCTCTCTCTCTCTATATATATATATATATATATATATATATATATATATATATATATATATATATATATATATATATATATATATGTGTGTGTGTGTGTGTGTGTGTGTGTGTGTGTGTGTGTATACATATGTATACACACACATAGTTGTTTACTGACGCATCAGTAAACTTTTACTGACGTTATTGACGTTTTTTAGCTGACGTTTGTAGCTGATGCACCTCTTGCAGGTAAGGTAAGTTTTGAGTATATGCCCTCGACTGAAGCCTTTTTTTTGTATGTTTTCTGCGCATACAGACGCTGAGTGCCTCTCAGAGCTGCCTCCACCCTGTACACCTGCACATAGGGTCTTCTGCCTGCACACCTGCACACAGGGAGTGCTGAACGCATACAGATCTGAGATAACAGAGCATCACATTGCTGCTCGCACACCTGCACACAGTGCTGCTCGCACACCTGCACACAGTGCTGCTCGCACACCTGCACACAGTGGTTGCTGCCCGCATACAGAGTAATCAGTTCTGCCCGCATAGAGGATCCGAACAGAGCTTCAGCCTTCAGCTTACGTGCCCAGTGCCTGCTCAGTTGCCAAGTTCAAGCTTCCAGGCTCCAGCAATAACTTAGAGGTATGTATACTATATACAATATACATAATGCTGTTGATACAAGTTATAGCAAGGTCCTCTTGGCATACTCTTTTCGGTAGTTGACAACTTGACAATTTATGATTATACAATGGAATGTGGACAATTATGATGCATCCTCTCTATTACTGTAGACTGTAGTGACTACTCTGTAGACTGTTGGCTGTACCAGTCTACATGGAGAACCTTGTATCATTTGCAATACCAGTCTACAGTCCCGAGTCAAGTGACTCAACTACCAAAAAGAGCAGCCTGTATAGCTAAGAGGGCCTTGTTGTATACATTGTACAATGGACTGAAGGCTGAAGCAACTGTCAACATATGAAAATCACAATTTGTTTTATGTGATTCATTGCAATGACTCATCATTCATTTCTAAATCTTTGATTGGATCTTATGTAGATGCCTCGCAAGCGAGGAGCTGAATGAGATTTTGTAACAAAATTGAAGACTTTGCCCAAAGGCAATTTTACAGTCAAGTGCAAGTATTGTTCCCGTACTTGGGATGGGGGAGCAAATCGAGTGAGAGCACATTTGCTTGGCCTCAAGGGATACGGAGTAGGCAGATGTGAAAGTGCACCTGAAAATGTGAGGGATACATGCAGGAAATTGCATGGGAAAACACTTGATAGTGGTAGTGGAAGTTGTGCAAATATGCAATCATATGCTGAATCATATGCAGATCCATCAAAATGTGATGATAGTGGAGCTGGAGATTCCTCTGCAGGCCATGTAGGAAAGAGGGCAAAAGTTTCAAAAGGGCCTTTGGACAAAGTTTGGGATGTCCAAGCTAGGAAAGAGGCAAATACGGCTCTGCGTCATTATTTCTTTGCAGAGGACATTCCCTTTTGGAAAGTGAGGAGTCCTTACTTCCTTGACATGCTCCAAGCTGTTGGCAAGATAGGCCAATCTTATAAGCCCCCTTCATATCAGCAATTGAGATCAAAAGAGTTGCATGAAGAAGTGAGAACCATAGAAGGTGATCTGATACAGATTCGTGAAACATGGAAGATCTTTGGATGTAGCATTGTTTGTGATGGCTGGTCTGACACTAGAAACAGGCCAATCATCAATATTATGGTCTCTTCTATTTATGGAACAGTGTTTTTGAAATCTGTGGATACCTCTTGTGAAGTTAAATCAGGTGAGTTTATTTTTGAAATCTTGAAAGATGCCATCAAGGATATTGGAGAAGACAATGTAGTCCAAGTTGTGATGGACAATGCATCCAATTGTATACGGGCTGGTGATTTGGTGGAAGAACAATGGCCCCACATCTTTTACACACGATGCACATGTCATTGCTTGGATCTTCTATTTGAGGACATCGGAAAGCTTGCATGGGTAAAACCCGTATTGGAGAATGCAACAAAGATTGTCACATTTGTTACAATGAAGCCTACTGTGCTTGCATTTATTTAGAAAATTCAGCCAAAAAGATTTGGTGAAGCAAGCTCCTACAAGGTTTGCTTATGCATTCATAATGCTTACTAATTTGCTTGATGAGTGTGTATACAATGGTTTGCGCTCTTTGATGGTATGCCCTGAATATACAAGAAAAAGGGTTGCAAAAACTCAAAAGGCTGAAGAGCTTTCTGCAATTGTGTTTAGTCCTTTTTTTTGGAGAAATGTGAGAGAGATTGTTACTATATGCAGCCCTATCCTAAAAATTTTACGCTTGGCAGATAGAGAAGGGGTGACAATGGGGTTGATTTATGAGCTCACGGATAGAATGATTGAAAAAATTTCCTCCTTGGATTGCATTGATTCTGCCAGGTTAGAAGAAGTGAAGTCTTTATGTATTGAGAGGTGGGAGATGTTACATACTCCTCTACATGCAGCTATGTTCTTCATCCCATTTGGAGGGCAAAGTCACCACACATGGATACAGAGGTGTATAATGGATGGATGGATGGTATAGAGAGATACACACGCGGTGATGTTAAAAAGCAAGGTCAATTATGTGATGAATTAGATGTATTTGAATCTTTGTCAAGTGCATTTTCACGTCCTGTTGTACGAGATGAGAGTAGAATGCATTATGCTGTGAGATGGTGGGAACAATTTGGACCATGTGTTCCCAATTTACAAAAGTTAGCTCTTCGCATTCTTTTACAAGCTACTTGTGCTTCACATTGTGAAAGAAATTGGAGCACTTTCTCTTTGATACATACAAAGAGGCGAAACAGATTATAGCCTAAGAATGTTGAGAAATTAATGTATATTCATACAAATCTTCGCCTCATATCTAAAATTCAGGAAAGAGGATTTCAAAAAATAGAAGTGACACTTGACATGATAGAGAAAGAAGCCGATGATCCGAGACTCATTTCATTGCAAGCAGAACATGATGGTGAGAGAGTTGCTTCATCAGCTCATACTGTTATGGAGAGTCAGGAGGATACCATTGAGGATGAGGAGGATTCCATTGAGGATGAGGAGGAGGAGGATTATGCTATTGCTGCTGATGATGATGTAGGAGAT
>CM035412.1:181901893-181904393 GCA_020310875.1 Ceratopteris richardii
AATAAGCACCCTGAATATTTATTTTTACCATTGTAACGTAACTGAAAATCGTTTGTATGTACAAGCATTCCCGCATGATCATGCTTCTTATGTTCCTGTATTGCTACCAAGTCAAGCTTGTTTTTAACAATCCATCTCCATAATCTAATCCATTTTCCATATTGACCCAAACCTTGAATATTCCATGTAGCTAATTTCATGATACCAAGGGTGTACCAACGGGAGAATCTACATGAGCCAATGCCAGCGCCAAACCTTGTAACACAATATCCATGTTGTCATAATACTCTGTCAGATAGTCACTAGCATGAGGTGCAAAATTGGCCTCGTCCATACTGGAAGACGAGTATCCAGATTGAAATTTGCCCCTCTTACCCCTAAGTAACGCTTTCTTATAACTAACAGGAGTAAAGCCATCATTATCAACCGTCCTTTTACTAGGCTCACCCTCTTTACTGTTTAAAATGTCTCTACTCGTTCCCTCACCATCCCTTCTCTTATATACATTCAATTTCAGTGGCGTAACAGGGGCAGCAGGATGACTCTGCTTATCCACCCCTACATCGTTCCCTTTATGGTTAAACTCTTGCTGACCTGGAGGTCTAGACTCTGGCATGAACTTGGGAGACATAGCAACCTGATGAATAACTTTCTGTTTTCCGAATATTTGCTCCTCTGGAACCAAGATTTTGCTCCCCGGATAGGATGGAATCAGGTTGACCCGGTCAGATTTTAGTGAAGGGCAAATTTTGGAGTAATGACCTAGATTGCCACAATGAAAGCAAGATCCAGCCATATTACCCTATTTCAAGTATATGACAATGTTTCCCACATTAGGCACAATTATGCCAAGTGTTTTGGGAAAGGGCCTCGACGTGTTCCATAATACACAAACTCTAGTTTTATTAGGAGCAGAGATAGACGGCGTATAAAGCACCTTGCCTAACGCTTTAGCCACATGTCCAATGTTGGCCCATAAAAAAGATGGCAAATCCACAAGCTCTACCCAAACAAGACATTTATATAAAAGCTCTTCCTTCATTGCCTTAATTGGTTTCCAAGGAAACACATGGGCCACTAAACCACATAGAAATACAGTCTATTGCTCTAGAAGCTTCACCTTAACACTATTATCATTAAAAATGGCCTCAAATAGACCATGTCCAGAGTAAAAAACTTTACCAACCACATCTTTTCCTTCATTTGCGTTAATTGCACAAGCTACATCCACTGCTAAGGGTAACGACCCGTAAAGAACAACAATAACCCTTTTTCATGAAACATGAGGGTCGACTCCCAGATCAAAGCAGGATCAATATCCACCTTTAAATCCCCCTTTACATTCACATCATGAGTGAGAGCATCCTCTACTATGCATTTTAATTTATCAAGATCCAGTTGCTTCGACATGGGAGTTTGAGGAATAACCACCTCATCTTCAGTATCTTGCTGCAAAGAAGCATTAGACACTTGCATAGTAGGTTTCATTTCCATAGGAGAAGCCATGCCCTATCTCAGAAACAATTCAATTTCTTGCTTCACTTACTATCCTTTACTACTCCAGTTCCACAGTCTTCAGACGATTTCCCTGCCGAACTGTTGACAGAGCCTTCTCTTACACTTTTAGTTGCTTAACTCCAGAAGTGTCCCGCTTTCGAAATATATATATATATATATATATATATATATATATATATATATATATATATATATATATATATATATATATATATATATATATATATATATATATATATATATATATATATATGTGTGTGTGTGTGTGCACGCGCGCACGCGTGTAAAATAGAGATTATCAATCTAAATTGGTCATGAATCATGACTCATGACTCACGATTGGTCACTCATTAGATGCCTTACTCACTATGGGTTAGATAATGGATCATGATACATCATAAATGATAAGATTGACATCGATAATCATAATAGCAATAATCATAACATCATCATCTAGATTCTAACAACATAATGATCATAACATTTAACATCATAACAATGAACATTTAACACCTAACTTTCTAAGTTTCTAACTTTTAACATTAAACATCATGATTCATAACATAACACTTAAGTTTAACAATTTAATATCATGCATGAATGATGAATCATGATACACCATACATGCCACATGATCATATCATCATTGATACATCAAAATAAAAACATAGAGAATCACTATGACGAATGATTAAATCATATGAGCCATGACTCATCACTGATGGCATAAATCATAAGTGGCAAATGATAAATATGAAGTCACAAGTGAGTTTTGACTCGTGGCAAGTGTCCACTGGTGACTATCATCACAATAGTAAATACGTATCATGAAATATCAAATGTCAAATGTGAAATGTCAACGACTCAAATGTCAATAATCAAACACTCTGACATAGTGCCAGATGACAAATCATCACTCTCATCATTATCATCATCATCATCATCATCATCATCATCATCATCATCCCTAGTAGTAGTGGTC
>CM035412.1:181909393-182019393 GCA_020310875.1 Ceratopteris richardii
TTTCTTTTCATAACAAGCACGTGGTGCTTGTTTTCATGCCCTTTCTGCACAAAACCTCAAGACTAAAATCCATACACTTCTTCATGTAAATCACTATTCAAATATGCAATTTTAATGTCTAACCAATATACATTGCTATGAACAGTGGTCATTCAGCACGTGGGAGCAAAGGTCTCATCAAAATCGATGCTCTTCTCTTGAGCATAATGTTTGGCAAGAAGCCTAGCCTTATACCTATCAATTGTTCCATCACTTTGTATATTCGTTTAGTACCAATGGCCTTTTTGCCTCGAGGCAAATCACATAAAGACCAAGTATCATTCTTCATAATAACATCATAATATGATTGCATAGGAGCTATCCAATTTTCATAATTTTGTGCTTCATCAGAAAAACGGCTCATTCTCTTCACAAAGAGTAGAGACAGTCATTGTATAAAAATATGATGTGAAAGAAGCATTATGAGAGCCTAAACAAGTACAAAATGACAAAGGTGCATCTAACTTTCTCTCTCCCTCTTAAAGCCTTAAAGTCTGGACTCTGTACCAAACATTTAGGCATAGTTTTTGCCTCTTCAATGCAAGCTCTCTCATCAATAAATTCATCATGTAAGTCTCCATCAGAAATGGAATGATCTTCATCAGCATTTGAAACTTATAAATGTTGAAAAATTGCCTCACTAGGACCAACACTTGACTGCCTGTAAAAAGAGGAAGCAAAGTGTCATACATATCCTTTGAGCACATGGAAGTATGGGCTGAATTGCATCTTCCACAAAAAGAGCATCGCGGCTAACCAAAATGCCTTTAGTCTATGAATGATACCAAACATAGCCTTTGCTTTCTGAATTGTACCCAACAAAAATACATTCCATAACCTTATCATCCAATTTCTTGTGTTGTTGTTCACGCACTAATGCATATGCCAAAAACATGCATTGCACACATAACAGGCTCAAGCCAAAAGCTATGTGGTAAATCATAACTTTTTACCATACACCTTGTCATTTCTATGAGAGACCTCTTCTTCCTCTCAACAACTACATTTCGTTGGGGTGTATACAAAACTGTACATTGATGTTTTATCCAACACTTAGCCAAAAATGCATTAAACTAAGAAGACATATATTTGCCCCTCAATCAAAACAAAGGGTACCGATTTTACATGCAGATAGATTGTTAGCCATAACCAAGAATTGTTTAAAGCACATAAACACTTCAAACTTTGCTTTCAATGGGTAGACCCATGCATGCTTGGAAAAGTCATCAATGAAAGTCACAAAGTATAGGTAATTCCCAAATGAAGATGTCTGCATAGGACCACAAACATCACTATGAAAAAACTGCAATATGTGCTCTGATTGAGTCATCTTGGGAAGGAAGAACACTCAGGAAGGAAGAATGTTGCATCTTACCCAATATGTAGCCCTCGTTTAGGTGTCTTAAGTTTGGGTGGAGAGGACACCATTTCAAATTTTTGCAGGTGAAGTAAACTAGCGAAATTCAAATGACCAAATCGTGCATGCTAAAGCTTTGCATATGAAATAGCCCGAAAATCACATGCTCTATCATTCTCAGATTTTGCATAATCTATGAGTTTATACAACCAATGACATAAAAATGCAAGAAGCAATGATACGCCACCAATCCACAGAGCATGATGTACATCTTTTATCAACAAATTTAACAACCAAACCAATTTTGGTTAGTAAAATTGGTAGCAAATTTCTTTTATCCTTGGCACAAATAAGGCATCTGACAATGTGAAAGAACTACTACAGTAATAGTCAGAATGATCTTTCTAATTGCCATAAGAGGATAAGAGGAGTTGTTAGCACATATGATAATATTCATGTAAGTGGAGGCTCAAGCGAAGTGAAGAAACACTTCTACAAGATTATATCTTTGGTTTCACCACTGTCAAAGTACCAATCATCCGAGTCTACTATAGACATACACTCCTCGTGAGAAGATGGGTCATCACTACAAGAGTAGCAAACACCATCTTCATTCTCAACAAGATTAGGAAACTCTGTTTTAGGTGTAGAGGCCTTTGCAGCAACCATTCAAGCCTATAACCATTCAAACCTCTTTCTTCTTTGCCTCTTTTGTAGCTAGTTTAGGACAACTCTTAATGACATGATCATTTGCCTTCCAAACCTGTGAAATTATTTCTTCTTTTCTATCTTCTGTCACCCTTTGTCTTCCTTCTTTGATTGTGTAGCATTAGCAGATTTCTACTTACTAGTAGATGAACTCCATTTACCTTTGCCTTTCTGACTAGCTAAGAAAGCTTGATCTTCCTGCAGCAAAACAGAGATGAACTCCTCAAATGTTAATGCATTTGGATTTCCTTTCATCATCAACTAAAGAGTAGAAGCAAAATTCTGATAAGAATCTAGAAGATTAGATAAGTGACCCGTTAGGGTTATAGGCATACATACAAGCCGGGGGGAAAAAACCTCCTAAAGAGGGGAAAAAGTGCCACTGCAGTCCTAAGTGTGTTCACACACATCACTACTGAACTATATCAACATAAATATGTTGAGAGTGATGCACCATAATCAAACCAAGACACCACCATGATCAAACCAAGACACCACTAAATTCAAGCTCATAGATTGCATCGTCTTCTATTCTTATCGTTCAAAGGATCAAAATATTAAGCATTTAATCCAATTAACAACAACTACATTTTTGACAATTCACTTACTAAGCCTGAAAGAAAGTTCAGTCTCATAGAAATAACTGAACAAATTAAACAATTATGACCTGTCTAATGGCATTTGCTTTCTCCAATATTGCAGCCACATTTACATTCGTAATATGTCTAGGTTGCTCCTCCTTCTCTACTTTAGTCCGTCGAAGACTGAAGGACTTCAAAACAAGTAAAGAATATCTTGAATGTAAGATAGAGGGTAAGATATCCTGCTAAACAAAAGTTTTGGCAGAACAATATCAAGAGCATGTACCCCAGCCCTGATTTGCTCAAACAAAAGCTCTCTACTGTCTGTACCAGAAGTTCCTGAGGATTGACTCCAACCTGAAACCTTCTTGAGCTGCAAGTGGATAAAAGTATAGAAATGAAACAAACCACAACTCAAAGGAATAAACTAAAAAAAGCATGTGCTTCTTCGATTCCGAGCTCAAATTACCTTGCTTCTATCATGAGATGCAATGGCTGCTATCAGAGCATCATTTTTCTCAGCCTTCGGAGGAATCAATGGCATTGGCCTTGATGGAGGTAAAGGTGGGCGTGAAATGTCTGATAGTCGATCAAGCTTCGGAGGAGCAGGGATAATATTATTAGCTGCGGGTAGCTTGAGATAATTCATAACAGGAGTCTCATGAGGGGCTTTTACATCGATACTGTCTGCATTGCTTTTCGAAGAAAAATTCGAATGGTTTACATCAGTGTTCTCTTTCTCTATCACAAATGCAGTAAGATCATGTTCTCCATCATCCTTGAGTGATCCTCTTGAGGACTGCAAAGCTTCTGTTGTCTTGTTAGTTTCAAGATGAATGACATTCAAAGAATCTGTCCGGGAAGAAAATTCTGTGGGTTCCTCTGAAACTTTACTGGTTTTAGCACTCATTGTAATTTGTATCGGCTCATTTGACCCAGAAGGAATAGCAGTGAAGTCTGAATTTAAAGGACTATGTATCCCTGAAGAATCCTTGGTCATTAGTGCGTCAGTCAAAGAAGTGGAAACGTCTTTCATCCTAAGTAATTCTTCCTTAGGAGAATGCATAGTAGTTTCTTGAAAGCCACCCTTGCACACAGGAAACTGAGAAGTATGCATGTACTCACCATGCTTTGTATGTATTCTCTGAGGGATTGGTGGTAGACTTGAGGAATCAAATGAACTATGATGCTTTCGTAGTGGCTTCTGAGAAAACAAAGATCTAGATTCTGATGCCTCAAAAGAAGGAGAAAGATTTCCACCAAACCTTCTAGTCATTCTCCACTCAAGAGGTGGTAAAGGTGGTGGAGGTGGCAAGTCCTCAGTTTCCTCCATTGAAAGGTGCTGGTCACATACTGATCCAGCCAGATCTGCACCAGTATGAAAGCTCAAATCACCCTCAGATGTGACCTCATGATTAGATTCTTCATTTAAGGAATGAATAGGGGAGGCCATATGAACATCTGTATGTGATTTGAATGAAGAGCTAGCACCAACTTCTTCTGAAGGTGAAGGTGAAGTTGAATGTGGTGGCATATTATTGAAGGATTCATGTGAAAAGCTTGAAAGAGAATCTAGAGATGATTTCATTGGAGAAAGCAGAGACAATGGCGTATTGTCCAAGATTGTGGTAGCTAATGTTGCTGGTCGTGGACTAGAAAGAATGGAAGAACTTAGAGATGGTGAAGATGATGACGAGACATGCATCTCTTCCAGTTCGTCATCAGAATCAATAACAATAGTACAATGTCTAGAAGATTCAATGAGCAGTTTCAAGGGTTGAATATTTGAATTCACTGAAGAGGATACTGGAGACGATTCCATTATACAATCACTTCTTTCACTGTCAGAGTCTACAGAACTGTCTTTCTTTTGATATACCAGAGATAACCCTTTGTCAGGTGGTGCTATGGTTTTACCTCCTAAATGAGAAAGTGAACTGATATTTTCTGTAAACGTTTCCTGAGACAGCCCATCAAGCAGAACAACAGACTCTGACAAATGATCAAATGCAGATGAAAGAGTTTCCAACTGAAGACTACTACATGTTTCAGGAGTTTCAGGTGTCTCTGGAATCACTTCAGCACTTTCAGTATCCAAAAGCTCTCCAGCACCAACTGTAGGATCTTCCAATGGTGGCAAAGAAGTATCATTCCCAACAGCTGGTATGGAGACACTGCTCTTCTGAGCAGTAAGGATTTCATTAGCAAACAGGGCTTCGTGCTCTTCAGTAAGACTTGGACTACTAACATGAAGAGGTTTTGTTCTCTCAGGGGACCATTCGCCAGGAGTATCAGGACTACTGACAACATGATCCTCTATGACATGTTCTGCTTCCCTTGTATAATTCAGATCATCATGCGTTACTTTTTGTACGTCTAGAGTATCCTTCTCAATCGTAGTATTTGAATTTGATTTCACAACTGCCTTCGAAACCATACTGACCTCCATCTCTGTTTCCACTTCAGAGTCAATTGTTGTCATCGCATCCATGTAGTTGTCAGTCTCACTAGCAAAGTCAGTAGTGTCGTCAGATATTCGTGTACCTAAGGGCAAAACCTTTTTCTGTACCTCTAGATTATTGGATGCTGAAGCTCCTGTCTTCTCAGAATCAAACCTCGGCTCTACAGGATTCACATCATTGAATGCTCCATGGGACTTCTTCATCTTCTGCTCTGGCTGTGGGCTCAAATCTGGGGAACCTGCAAAAGTTTCTTTACACTCAAGTTCATGATGGAGTGGCTCAGCAGTGGTCTCAATAGAAGATTCTTTGGGCTCAACGACCTCAGGTTGTAAATCCACATCAGTCTTTGAGTTGGATCCAAGTTTGTCTTTTGATACTTTTGAAAAACGTATCTTCTGTCCAGGCCCTTCTAGTCCTGCATTAAGCTCATCCTGCACTAGGCTATGTTGAGCATTTGGCATATGAGAATGCAGACTTGTACGTGCAGAGTCTTCTGCCTCTAAGGACACAGGATGTATCCTTCCATTTCAGTAAACATTTTATCAGGTTAAATGATCCTTATGCTAAAGCTGGAAAAAGAAAAATGTTTATGTCAGCACAAAATATACACCTGGGTTGGAAGTGGTTGGCAAAAAAGGCCTCCCTCATTTCCGCATTTCTATATCGCCTAGCCTTCTTCTGCAACCCATCATTGATGGTATCAAATAACAATAATTGCAAAATATCAATTACAAATATTAAATACCTGGCTACATCAAATCAAGCCACAGAACTATAGATTGCAAGTTGGCTTACCTTTATCCTCCTTGCCTTTCTATCTTGATGTTCCTTTTCTGCCTTCATCAGTTCTGAGCTTGCCCATTCCATTCTGAAAAAGGATGGATCCGTATATCTCTTTAAGCATGCTCCGGCTCCAGCAACATCAAACCTAAAGTGCATCACATAGCATGATCAGGAGATAAAGTAGATTTTATTGCCTTTAGACAAAGCTGATAAACACTGCCAAATTTTCGCTCACTTATCAAGGAGAAAAAGTCTCGGTGGACCCCTACAATCCTCATAAGCATTCCTAATGAAACGAGGTAAATCCCCTTGAGTGAAATGATTCTGATCATTCTGAATAGTGCCATGCCATTCTAGCCCTTTGATAATATCCAAAGAAAAGAAAGAAAACACACAATACATTAATTATTACCATTAGCCTCCATCTGAAGGAAACGAATATGAAAACAAGATACCTGGATTGTAGGCAAAACTTGCACAGTTGCTCTGTGCAAACATCAGCTTCTCTATATAAGGAACCTCAATCTCTAGCTGTTGCATTCGAACAAGAAGCTCATGACTTCTTGCTGCAGTGGCCAGCACATCCTCATGCAAGTCATGGAAAACTTCTGCTGCAAATCTGCCGAAAATGCCCACAAAATACCTCAAGTAATTTAGACAACAAACAAGCATAATCCATCATTCTGGAAGTTTAAACCAAAGAAAATGTCCTGAAAGGAATGTACTGTTTCTTTCATTGTATAGTCAAAACTAATTTACTTTGGATAGCTTCATATGATTAATAGGACACAAGGTGCCTTCCAGAAAGGTAATAGATAGTACTGTCAACATTGTTGAAACTATAACAGGAACAGTAACCTCTATGAGTCATCTGTTGGGGAAATATGCATCAAGAAAGGATTCAAGAATCAAAATTGTTCCAGCAGGAGGCTTCCTATTTTTAGCATTTTATATTCTTTACGGATATTGAATTGAAAATCTAGCTGCATATTTCATGTCTTAACAAAAAACGATGCAATGGAATCGATTTCAATATAACTTAACATTTGTACATGTGTATTAGATCTGTGTGATGAGAGCAATGGGATCAGTTCCATCATCCATTAACTAGCATGGCCAATTTCTTTCATCCATCATGGAGATATAGGTAACTGATTGATATGGAGTTCAAGTTCCATTAATGTAGTTACTGGTTACTCGTATCAACCTTAGATGATCTTATTTTGAAATTTGTGACATAGAAACTTTCAATAATTAATGATTGCCATAACTCACTTCTAATTTGTGTTATGACAATCATTGATTATTTATGAATGTCAAAGTTCCCTCTTGGCCCTTGAAGCTTCAAAATCAATATGCTTTGTGATGATTGAAATTCGAAGCGATCGACGAAATATCAAAATTTGACGAAAAAAATGATGTGTTGGGAGTTGGACTTTGAGGGTTACATTTTGTCACTTGAAACTTGTCGCATGTCACTCATAAGTTATGCATACGTGCAATGTGTAACAATATACATAAAAATTGTTCAGATCTACATCTATGATTTATTAGAGTCGGGACTCAAGAGTCAAGTCTTAAATGGCAAGTGCCCTAACTCCAATCACAACTTACAATCAAAATCATTTTATTTAAGTGTTTTTATTCAAGCATATATGTCATGATATATGTCTTAATACCCTAGATACTTTAAAAGGACTTTTAATGAAGAAATCCTCCATACACATTGTCAACCCTATTGTAATGAGGTTGCTGGCCATGCTCGCATGCTCTTGCATGTCATGCATGTAACTTCACTTCTCACTTCGTATGGTGGCAGGTGTTTGTTAGTGCTAGCCACATGACAGAGGATAGAGGTTCTCCGTGATCACATAGTAAGGCAGGCTCAATACAAAGGTCACGAGAATCTTCCACACACTAAAGTACCATGTAACATACACACCTTGAATCAAACAAGATAGATAAGAGAAGAAAGAGAATAGATAAGAGGCAAGAAATGTAATCAGCAGCAAGTGCTGCTCCAAAATAACTTGAATTGAATGATGGAATGATTATATAATGTGCATATGTACAAAAATAATGTAGAGGCTGAATATGGACTGGTTCCAGCTACAAAATATGAAAGAGTTGTGCCTAATGTTTGTAGAAAACATGTGTTTGTGCTGGAAGGTGATGATAAATAGGCTTATACAAGGAATGTGCAGCCTACATGATGTGTGTATGTGTGTAAATCTGCTATAAAAACTGAAATTCCTTTCTTTGATGTAGGCAAATCCAAGAACTTCTCTACTCGAAGTATATGGCTGGAATAACCTGGTAGAACAAAAATACAGCGACAATTTATAATTATCAGAGGGTCACACACATATCAGAGGGTCACACACATAAGTGTGTGTGTAGAAAAAGATGGAGCAGCAAATAACCAACAATCAGCAGAAACTCAGCTACCAGCAGCATGTTGGAATTTGGGGCCCCAAGATCTTCCAATACTAACAACCTTTGAGCATACACAATTAATTACACAAGATGATAATTGAGAGATAGAAAGAAACTTGAGACAAGAATATGTAACGTAAGCAAATTGCTTACTCACTATAATGTAGATGGCCGAATAACAAAATGGGAGTACTACTCAACCATATGATGGTGCACTCACTAGATGGAAGAACAGACAAGAAGAAGAAGAAGAAGAAGAAGAAGAAGAAGAAGAAGAAGAAGAAGAGAGAGAGAGAAGAAGAAGAAGAAGAAGAAGAAGAAGAAGCACTAAAAAGATATAAAGGTGGAAAACTTGGCAAAAGTGGCATGTTCATTCCTACATCCCCTAGCAATGTTGGATACACGTCTATAGTTCCATGAGGATAACTATCATTGCAAACTCTTCATGTAAGTATGTGTTGACACATCACACACATATACACAGTTGTGGATCAGCCATAACTCTATAACATCCTTCACTCCCTTACATAGGGTCATAAGAAGATACTTTGGATAAATCCAAGAGGTGAAGAGAACTCACTGGAGCTTCCAACTTCAACCAAATCATTCACGATCTTCCGCTAAATCTCTTTAAAAATCCTCATCAATATGTCTCTCCAGGAAATTCCTGTGAACTATGATTATGGTATGTGCCCATTCATGATTACATCCTCAAGGATCAACATAGTGTAATCAGATATATACAATCTGTTTGGAAGCTTATTGCTTATATTTTCATATTAAATTGTAGCAATGAAGCCAATCTGAACATATCTGTATCACAAGCATTGTTCCAATTGGAAATTCAAAGATCATCTGTAACTTACAGTTCAAAAGGAGTCTTATAAGAATTTTTGTTGAATAAGCAGGAATCGTGTCAAATGCTTGCTAAAGCAGTCCCATACAAACAATCCATAGTCAAAAACATAGCTTCTGAGATAACCGTGTGGAGGTACATACAAGTGTCTGTTGATTTCAAGTTTATTGTGCTTGCACAATATCCACAGGCTGCGAATGAGGTACAGATTGAACAATTACTGACCATAGGAACTCTCCATCGTCCAGAACTTCAGGACTAGATTTTGCAAAGATCTTGCAGTTTGACTTGAAATTGCATGAGTGCAGCCCGTAGAGCATGCAGAGCAGCTTTTGCATCAACCACTCCCGATACAGTTTTAACAAGCATTTAGGGAATAAAAGGACAATGGCCTTTGAGTCCTTCTATTGTTGGAGCAGAATATAGTGATCTTGTAGCAAGTCTAACAGAGTTCTAGCTCACTGTACAAAAACATAGAATGAGCTTGACCAAAAAATGACAGCTTAAGACTTCCAGAGACGAAGGCCGTGTCTTCTTTTTGCTCATTTCTCACGAAGGTATCATGAAGAGAGAAAGTGCTATGAGGATATTAAAGTTACCATTCCTCTAAGGCTCTACCTCACGATCCATGAAAACATCAGAATTTTGCAAGCAGAACTGCGTAACCATCACTGGTTTGACCACAATTCGTTGAAGTAACTTTACCATTGACTTACATCATAGAGACGAAAAAGGTGATCGGAGAATATTGGTATTTATTTTAATCCTCAAAACAGAGACTTCAGGAGGCAAAGAAGGACAATGCACATCACACCATGTCAAAAACTGAAAACCATAGTCTAATTGCTTTCTTATGAACACAAGAAGCTGTACTCCATACTGTCTCTTGAAATTTGAATTAAGGACAAGTAATTCATCTGTTAACTCTTTGTCAATTTTCTTTTCGTTTAAATGTTAAAATTGGACAATCTTACTCTGCCAGATCTCCTAGCTGCCGCACAATCCCAACCAATCCAGCCATAGCAACACCTTGAAGCAACCCCTCTGGGTCATCCTTTGCTGCTGCCCTGTAGAGGTCTGGATTAGCAAAACTGTATTCATTTCTGATTTCGTATCTAGTGAGTGGCATTGTCTCCCGTACAGCTTTTGTACATGCAGAACATTGGAGAAGGAGAACTACATTCTTATTTCTCTCAATTTGTTGTGCGAGACGAAACTCGGAGGTTCATAACAGAGCGCTCCTTATCTTTTCCACAAATTGGGAAGGAAATGGAACCTCTGGACTTGTTTCTGACAGCCACAGAGAACCTTTCGGCAAGAAGACGAAGTCTATGGAAATCCGATGACGCCTGACTTCGAAAGTTTTGATCTTCACAACAAAATGAGGCCTTAGAGAAGAAACAGGAAAGATACAAAGCCACAGCGTTGCTTCCCTTATAGCAGTCTCTTCGTTCCTGCGACAAAGTGAATACTTGATGCAATAGCGAGTTCTGCAATCGATATGATTGGGCTCGAATTCGGCTGATCCTTGCACTTATACAGACCAAATAGTGAAATAAATGTTCGTTCAATTTGTGTTCAGAGAAATCGGCATGTCTTCTTGCAAAGGTCCTCCAGAGAGGTTGTAGCACGTAGACCAATAAAAGGTGAAGTGAATTCTTTTTTCTTCTTTTTTGCGCATGCGAATACGGAATGACCAAGAGTGTGCTCTCTCTCACACACACGATCTCTCAGGCCGGCAAGCAAAGTGTTCACCCCCTCGTAGAACGCCTTGGGCGTGTGGCCTTGATCAGGGTGAATTGAGGCATCACTTTCCTGGTGATAGAGCTGGGCGAGAAATGCAAAGCATCAGCTCCGTGTTTGTCTCATCAACCATGTCTACCAAGTCAAAGGTGTAAATAGATATGAGAGAGAAATAACGTACGGGTGAAGATGGAAACCCAGACGTGCGAGAGAGAGGGAAGATCAATGACGAAATGGTAGGAGTTAAACCTCCGTGCGGTAGAAAGGTCCTATATACGATAGCAACAGGTATAAGAAGAATCAATGGACAACTACCTTCCTGTGGAGTGAAGCTAAAACAATCTCGACACTCCCGAAGGTAAAACAATTTCAACACTCCCGACTCGGAAGCCTGGAAGAGAGAGAGAGGTGGGTGTCATGCTCAAGTGTTTTCTCTCTGATTTTTTTTTAATCTCGGACACTCTTTCGTGTTTGGGTGGTTTTCTCTATTGCATTGAATTGTCCATAACTATAACTATAAGGGAGTGGTTATTATGCATGTATTTGGATGACTTAGTAGCTAAAAGTGCTTTCCAACATTTGAATGATGATGCATTATCGGGTGTATGTACTCAACCTTCTCTTTCTCACATTCATGGGAACATGAGTTGTCTCTTGCATCATGGGTAGATGTCTTGCGATGGGGGTGCCCCATGTCAATGCCTTCGTGGGTTTTGTACCTTGGGGTGGGCTGGCACCGGGTCAACCCCTCCTCATCTTGCTCCCTCTCTCAAAGGGACTATGAATGTGTGTGGCAATGGAGAGCCACTATGTCTCTATGCAAACAACGACTTGGACTTGACCACAACTCAATGCAGGGTCGGCCTGCCGTCAATGGTCGCCCCTTACCTGTCAGCGGAGCACTAGATTGTGCTCTCTGACTACAGTAGACAAGATTTTGGAAATACACTTCTGATTACAAGATCACCCACAAAGGGGAAACGATACAAGAATATGTGACTGATACAAGATGTCCCCAACCCAGGACTGATAGGTATGAACAACTCGACTAGAGATGATACAGGAGATCCCACAACCCAGGATCGTAAGTATGAAACAAGATCTCTAGATTAGAAGAACTCCCTTCCGGGAGATGAACTAGATACAAGAAAGAACTCCCTTCCGGGAGATGAACTAGATACAAGAAAGAACTCCCTTCCGGGAGATGAACTAGATACAAGAAAGAACTCGACAAGATCTCGTACTATGAGATTACAAGAGGACAAGACAAGATGTCTAGGATACAAGACTAGACAGGACTGGAACAAGGAACAAGACAAGAACAGAAACTGGAACTTGGAGAGTACTTACTTGGCGGTCACGACTCCTTGAGCTCCCAAGATTGGTATTGGCAAGACTAAGAATGAATGTGGCCAATCCCTCCTTATATAGGTTTTCAAAGGCGGTTACCAAAGGCGGTTACGACTTGATGATGTCATCGATGATATCATCAACTAGAAAGAGGACCTCCGAGTGTCAAAATTCAGCAAATAGACAGTCGATCTTAGGGTTTTGGCATGTTCCGGACGCAATGGAAGCATTAGTCTCTCCAAAATCTGAGCCAATCACGAGATATGGAAAGTCATATGGAATCTAAGGTTTAAGATGTTTTCCTTCGTGTCCATGACATCACCTCCCCCTCAAGCGACGAGTTCCATGAGGAGAAGTTATGTTCTCTAGCTTGGGTTTCATTGGATTCTTCCTATGGAATTCACGAACCTTGATTTTTGCTCTCTGAAGATTTTCTATAAGCTCCCAAGTACGATCATTGATGTCATACGTTTTCCAATGAATAAGGCATTCCAATCTTTCTCGAGAGATCCTTGAACCTAATACATGCATGACCTCGAATTCTTCATGATCCTTAATCTTGAAATGTGGTGAAGGACCGGGTCTTCCTTGAGCTTCCTTAGGTTCGTCACAAGATAGGTCCTTTGAGCTTTTAGTGGTGCATTGTAGTGTTTCCAAGATCTTTGATGGAGTGCCTTGAGTAAGCACAGCTCCTTGATTGAACATGAACTCCTCCTTCTTCTTTATCTTTTTGTTACCTTCATAATTTGTATACTCCATATCATTTGTAATCACTTCTCGAGCTTCAAAGATTCTTGATTCGGATTCTTGAGGAACAATGTTTTGATTATTCAACACTTCTAGCTCTTGGACTTGGTTTTCTTTGAATAATTGATTCTCACATTGAACTGCTTGATTGATAACATCCTTCAAGGTATTTGCTTGAGGCATGGATAGCAAGAGATATTTGACTTCAGGATTGAGGCCACTTTGAAATTGATTAACCATGTAGTCTTCTTGATATGTAGTTCCACGAAACAACATCTTGATATTCAAGGCATAGCTTGAAAATGATCGATCATCTTGTCGCAACAATCTTTTCATCTCTTGGACATGTTCGATCATGTCCTTTATGGTAGATTGGATCTCCTTGCATAGGGAATCCATGGTGCTTGGTCTTGATGAAGATAGTCTTGCCAAAATGTCAGTGGAGCACTAGATTGTGCTCTCTGACTATAGTAGACAAGATTTCAAAAATACACTTCTAATTACAAGATCACCCACGAAGGGGAAACAATACAAGAATACATGACTGATACAAGATGTCCACAACCCGAGACTGATAGGTATGAACAACTCGACTAGAGATGATACAGGAGATCCCACAACCTGGGATCGTAAGTATGAAACAAGATCTCTAGATTACAAGAACTCCCTTTCGGGAGATGAACTAGATACAAGAAAGAACTCGACAAGATCTCGTACTATGAGATTACAAGAGGACAAGACGTCTACGATACAAGACTAGAAAGGACTGGAACAAGGAACAAGACAAGAACAGGAACTGGAACTTGGAGAGTACTTACTTGGCGATCACGACTACTTGAGCTCCCAAGACTGGTATTGGCAAGACTGAGAATGAATGTGGCCAATCCCTCCTTATATAGGTTTTCAAAGGCGGTTACCAAAGGTGGTTACGACTTGATGATGTCATCAACTAGAAAGAGGACCTCCGGGTGTCAGAATTCGGCAAATAGACAGTCGATCTTAGGGTTTTGGCACGTTCCGGACACAATGGAAGCATTAGTTTCTCCAAAATCTGAGCCAATCATGTGATATGGAAAGTCATATGGAATCTAAGGTTTAAGATGGTTTCCTTTGTGTCCATGATATTACCCTTTCTAGGTTAAGTCTCGAGTAGCTCAAGGGGATTTGCCCCTTTAACTCCATGGCCGTCCGTTTCCTTAGGGGCTAGGCAAATAAGGTCTCCCCTTGGAGCGGACCATCACATTTGGTAACAGAGCTTTCACTCTCAGTTGGCTTGCACATCCATCATTAGGGGTGTCGGTCATCGGCTTGTCGGCAAAGGACAATTTTTTTTTTTTTTACATGAGATACATTGTCGGTGCTCCCCACTTGGATGTCAACTCATTTTGGCACAAAATGGGATTTTTTATTTTTATGGAGGTCATATGCCCATCGATCGACCCCACTTGGGCCATTGGCAATTGGCAATGGATTAGAGCTTAAGACCCATGTAGCACAGGTCATGGGGTCCACTTGGTGAGTCAGTAGGGTATAGTGCTAAAATAGTGAAACTACCATGTATCGAAACATAAAATGTGTGCTCAATCTGCTTTTTGATCATAAGATCTACCCTTTTGAAAATAAAGTCATAGTTTTTGTTTAAGTTTCCCCCAAGCTAAACACAAATGTGAAAGCAAAAGGCCAATGAAAAACCATGTTCTCCTGCGAGGGAAATCGCATCGATTGGGGTAGTTAGCACTTTGTGGCCAAAAAATTTATGGACAAAAACAAAGTCTTGATCTTTTACTCTTGCATCAACATGTCGAGAGTTCAATTTAAGTGAAGTATAGTGCTACCTATGGGGCCATCCGGGGCCAAGGTATGCACCTTGTGAATTGTGGTCAGTGGGCTCGTGGTCTTGCCCTTTCATCCATGCCCTATATGGAAGCTGCCTGTAGGTCCCTTTGTGGTCGGGACAAAATTGCAGTAAGTTTGTTGGCGTAATTGTAAGCTTCTCTTTGTGCCACATCTCCATGCCTTGGGATGAAACACAATGTGGGCCATCGACAGGCCCATTCTTGGGTGGCCGAAGAGTATGTAAGCCATCACACCATAACTCCATGAGATTGTAAGTCGACAAAGTAATTATGGAAAGTCAAAAAGGAACCAAAGGGTGTGCGTGGATTGGCCACTGGCCTTTCCCATCATAAAACAAGCTTGGAACCTAAACTTTATATCTCCTAGGATGGGAGAATTTTTACATGAAACTTGTTTGGGGCCTTAGTGTTTCACTTTGGCTTCTGCCTTGTGTGGAATGGCCTAATCAACTGTTTTGAGGGCAAAGGGCATGTGGACAACTATTCGTGAATTTACTTAGAGGGAATGGCCATCCTTTTGATGATAAGATCTTCTTGGAAATCCTTGGAACTGAATCGGCACGTTCAACCTACTTGGAGGCAAGGCCCCATGACCCAAACTTCGAGGTCCATATTATGTAAGATTTGGCTCATGTGGAGCTTGACATGTCTTGATGCAGTCAGAGTGGGGCATCTCGTCCGTGTAAATCCTAAGTAGTCCTTGTTCTCCGAGCCAAACTGGCGATGTTAGGTTCGCACCTCTCTTGCATATTCCCTTAAATATGAATTTGCAAGCCATCCCATGGTACTAAGGAAACTGCCCCAAAATTCGAGGGTAATAACACCATGCAGAGTCGGGGCCATCATAATTTTCAACACTTTTGACTTCACCACAAATGGGAATCATTCTAGGTCCATAGGTGAACTTATTAAAGACAAAAAGTCTATTGAGGAGGGGTTGGATGTCATGCCCCCTGCCTCCTCCTCGGTTTTCTATCTAGTTCACCTTGGTACCTAGGTGGTTTGCTCAATTGCTCTGAATGTGTGCAACTATAAGGGGAGTGGTAATCGTGCATGCATCTACACAACCGACTGACTAGAAGTGCCCTCCAACATTTGGGTGACGATGCACTACCTAGCATACATTCAGAACGTCGGTTGCTCCTTACATCATTGGTAGATGCCCGATAGCGGGAGCACCCCTTGTCAATGCCTTGGGATCTTGTACACTCAAAGCGGTTATGGATGTGTGTGGCAATGGAGAGCCTCTATGCCTCTAAGAAAATGACAACTTGGACTGAATGGCCTCTATGCTCCCTACCCTTTTTGAGTTAAATCCTGCTTTTGCCCCACCGTTGGTAGTGCCCCCTTATCCTTTCCTAGTTAAGTCCCGCTTCCAATCTCCTTTTGACTTTGGGGCAAGCTCAACTTAAGTCCCACTTGCTCTCGGTAACTTAATGGGATTTGCCCCTTTAACTCTATGGCTATCTATTTCCTTGCAGACTAAGCAAAGAAAACCTCTTGTTAGAGGGGACCATCACAGGGGAGGGGATGTATCGTAGATCATATGCCTATAACCATGGTTGATGAGTTGAATTTCTTCAAACTAAACAATAGCAACATATAAAAAATAGAATCTGTTAATTTCTAAGGAAAAAAAGCAAAAGAGTAAGAATTTTATTAATTTATATACAAAGTTTCCTTAGAGAGTGAACTAGAATTATTTAGATTGTAATGTTACATGGAGAGAACTAATTTATTGTAATGTTACATAGAGAGAAGTGTGTTTCACATGTAGTTTGAAGCTTCCTTCTATTTTGTAGCCCATAGTTTCACAACTCATTGCATTCAACATGAGTTGAAAGTCATACTACCTCTCTTGGAGAGACTTTTCAATGAAATTTTTGGGCTCTCAAATTCTCTTGGGATATCTCTATTAAAAGCATATATCTTCACAAAATGAGCAACCGAAAGAAAAAAATAAACCCAAATCTTCTTTTCTACGTTTTCATCATGCAACCAAGATTGTCCAAAACTTTTTTAACCTAATTTAATAATAGCATATTTTAATTTTTGAAAAATTTTAAACGTGTGCTTAGACTTCTTAATATGAAAGAAGCCAAATTCCTCACATTCATACTTGCACTTCTTCACATCGCAAAAGTGCTACAGATGAAGATGAATATCAACATCGTCAATAGCAAAAATAGCGGAAGCAAAGAAGTAACGAGAGGGTGATGATGGAGCCTAGTTCAAACATGAAGCTGCAAGTGTTGACTCTCATATCTCCAACAACAGGAAGTTGTAAGTCTCCCCCCCCCCCTCGCTTGTCATCCCCATTCCCTGTCTATCTTGTCCCTCTCCCACCCCCTGTCATGCCCCCCTGCCCCGTCATGCCTTGCCCCCCTCCCCCCCCCCTCTCTTTGTCAAGCGAGATTGTTTGACTTAGTTGCAAAAATTTTAGGCAAGAAAAAAAAGGGGAAAAAAAAAGAAAAAAGGGGAAAAAATAAAAAAGGGAAAAAAAAGAAAAAGAAAATAATGTAATTACTTGAAATTTCAGAGCTATCCTTTGGAGATTTTTGGGATTGCATCAATTCATTTCTTTGCGAGGCATCATTGAGGCAATCCTGTGAGGGCTTACATCAAGCTAATCCTTGTAGTTTCTAGTAGCATCGACTTTCAAACATGGCTTACATGGTGAGTGGTCTTAAAATTTTCGAGCTCGATTATCCAACTTGGGATTTCTTTTCCCATCAGCCACTTTGCTTTTCATGGCCGAGATCTCCCACTCATTGGTGGTGAGTAATGTGGGTCCACCTTTGGAGGACAAAACCTCCGGTGCTTCTCTGGAAATTTTTGATGTTAAACCCCCAGCCATCTCCCTTCGAAGGAAGGATATTTTGGCAAAAGTAAGAAAAGCTAAAGAGAACATGTCTCATCACTCAATTGTTTGTTCCTAAGCCCCCACTTGAGTCCTTACAACAATGGTTCCATAAGGAGTGGTTCCCTTGCATCTTGATTGTCAATAAGTGTTTGTTCTTCCCAGCTAATCATATGCTCTTGGTTTTCAAAAATGATGACATGGCCTTCCAAGCTTTGCGAATTGGCACCTGGCATGTATGGAGAACTATCTTTTGCCTCTTTAAATGGTTTCTTGAATTTGCTCCAAATAGGTCAAAGTCGTTGCGCTATTCACTTTGGATTGAGCTCCCAAACATGCACTTTACCTATATGGATTCATAAGGGAAATTGTATCGCCCATCGATTGGCCTCTAGCCTTGAGAGACAACATCGAAAGTTTCACCTATGAAGGGTGAAACACTCGTTCAATGCAAGATGGCACTTGTAGCTTTGTGTCGAAGCACATATAAACAAAGATCTCCCCTCCAAAATTTCCATAGACATTGGAGAAGAAAAAAGCTTGGAGAAGGAGATTATATATAAGAACTTGTCCAATGCTTGCTTTCATTGTGGATTGTAGGGCCATAGAATAAAAGATTGTCATTTGAGATAGAAATCCATTAAGAACAAGCAAAACCACGAAAAAGCTAATGTAACGGGGAACCATAAACCTTTAGTGGCCTAGAGCATGTCAAAACATCATCCTCTTGATTATGAGAAAGGGAAGGAAGCACAAGTCATGGAGACAAACATTGATGGCTTCATGGAAGTGAAATGAAGAAGGAGAAGAAGCCTAAGGGTATTATTGAGAAGAATCCCTCTTACGCGTCTCAAGAACAAACATTTTGTGCAATTTGGAGAAGGAGCTCAATGACTTCGATTAACCAAGGCGAATGAATCACTATGAGTACCGCAATGATGGGGAAACTCTAGAGGATTCCACTTGCAAGGAAGACAACCAAGAAGGATACATCACTAGCAAAGAGGATGGATTCACCACCAACATTGATGATAACCAAGATAGCAAAAGCTCGATCATTGGATCCACGATTCTCGAAAGGATACAAAACTCGTTTTTGAAGAACACTTCTCACAAATGGAAACAATTGATTGAGATATCATGGAAAAGCCCCCTTAAGGGTAGAATCTTATATCAGGACCCCCCACCTCAAAGAAAAAAGATGATGAGAAAAACAAGAAAAATAGGTGCAAGGCCCCTTCCCACAAAGAACTTAACCCTCGGTAATGATAATCATTTCTTTCAATGCTAGAGGGTTGTCAGAGTCTTCAAGAGCGGCCATTATTGACTAGTGGATCTGTGATAAAAGCCTAAACTTGGACTTCATTTGTCTTCAAGAGATCAAAATTGACAGGGAGGACCTTCAAAAGAGACTAAAATTTATTTCATTGCCCCATGTTTGGCTCTCTACAGTGCACCCCATGGGAAATGGCGGCTCGGCTATAGGCATTTAGGAAAGTTGCTATGCTAGTCTTATGGATACCTAGGCAGATCAGAACCATTGGTGGATTGGTGTTTCCTTTGGGGGTCCTCTATAGTTCACCATAGCCTTTGTGTATGCTCCCAATATTGATTTAGAAAGCATTACCACTTGGCAATCGTTGGAATCTTTACTCTTCAATGTTGTTCTTTGTGGGTACTTTAATATGGTGGAGGCTCTTTTTGATAGGAGGAGGAAAAGAGGGTGGGTGAGGGATGGTAATGAGAAGGATGTCTAGGACTTGGTCAAACTCCACGTCGATCTAGTGGAGATCAAATATGAGGCCAATTTTTTTTTGTCGAACCTCAAATCTGGAGTCGAATAGTGGAAAGCTAGGCTTGACAGATGCTATAATATGCAGAATATCATCAGTAAGTGGGACCCCTCTTCCCTCTCCCAACGCATGGACCTTGTTGTCCCTTATGACTACCCAATTGTCCTTACCTTCAAGCCGGTCATCAATCTCAGAAAGCCCCTTGGTTTCATGCCAAGCCAAAAACCTTCTCCTTCTCCTCAATCTCCCGCTACTTGGAACTCAGCCTTTGCCATCTGATACTCATCGGCTAGGTGTTGGAGGATGGTGATCACGAAGATACAACACATCTTGGTCAGGACTCAGAAGAACATTAAAAATATTCTTGGGGCTAGAAGGGAAAAACTTTATCGAAGTCTAAGGCATTTTGAGGAAGAAGTAAAGAAAGGCCACTCTCAATATCAAACTAGAATCCAAAAAATCAGAAGCATGTTGAGATACATAAAAGAAAATCAAAGAAAGAATCTAGAGGTATAGTTTAAAGATTGGTGACCAAGAAAGGAAGAAAACCTACTAAAGAGATGTATGTCCTCCTCAAGAAGAAGCAAACCAAGGAAGCAATCCCTTTCGTGATGGATATCAAAGGGTTTGAATGCAAGACAAATGAAGAAAATAGTATGATTGTCAATCACTTTATCCAGCTTTTGGGGGTTTCCATGCCTCTTTCTCCTCACAAGCATGATTACATGGTGACCAAAACCAAAAGAGTTCCACAAAATATTAAATATCTTCTTGAAGCTCCCATTTCGGATGATGAGATTCTTGAAGTTATTGAGTCATTTTCTAATGGCAAAAGCTCGAGGCTGGATGGCCTCACCAATGCGTTTTACAAGATCTTCAAGCATGTGGTGACTTCTCTATTATGTCTCGTGTGGCAAGAGGCCGTATCTTTCAGTGTGGTACCCGAATGTCTCAATGAAAGCGTTATCAAGCTTATTCAAAAAAAGGAAGCAAGAATAGGATTGAAAATTGGCATCCAATTAGGATGTTATAAACCAGTTACAAGATCCTTGTTAAGGTTATTGCCAATCGAATGGCTTGTCACTTACAAAACTAGATCAGTGAGGATAAAAAAGGGTTCATCAAGGGGAGGTCCATCCTTGAGGCTATCATTGATGTTTGGGATGGACTAGCTTTTGTTGAAGAATCTGCTCAAGATGTCATGTTAGGGTTATAGGCATATATACAAGTCGGGGAAAAAAAGCCTTCTAAAGAGGGAAAAAAGTGATAGTCCTGAGTGTGTTCACACACATAACTACTATATCAACAGATCCCCCTTGGGAGTGATGGGGTGAACAAGGAGCTGGCACTCATGTATAAGGAAGTGCCAAGCTACTTGGTTGAGCAAGAAACAACCTACTATGGCCACTTTTAGTTGTGAGGTTGGGTATAGGGCAACTTTCACAATGATTGTTGAGTGTGTGTGGCTCAGGCACCTTTTGGATGATTTGGGTGTTGGTTAATCTTCTGCCACTAGCATCTTCACTGACGGTCAGAGTGCATTGGTAGTTGCAAGGAACCTGGTGTTCCATGCTCACACTAAGCACATTGAGGTGCACTATCATTATGTTAGGGAGAGGTTCTTTGCTAGAGAGATCAGTTTTGCATATGTGCCCACCGCAGGAGAACCTTGCAGACCTTTTCACAAAGGTTTTGCCTAGGGAGAAGTTTGAAGCTTTCTGCAAAGCTTTGGACTTACTTCCTTTTGTGGATTAATTTTTGGGATACAACAATCCAAGTTGTTGGGTACCAGTTAAGTAGCAAAAGATGTGTTTAACCGTTTGCCAATGCTTGACACCTAGGCATCACATAAACCTACTCATCTGTGAAACAATAGACTGAATATCAGGTCGAGTTATGCATAAGTAAAAGAGCATCCAACAGCCTGCTGATAGAGAACAACATCAAATGCATCTCCAGCATCATGAAGACTCAACCATAAACCTGTTTTCATAGGAATCGCAATAAGAATCTTTAAGGCCAAAATGTTGCAATAATATGTCACTATATTTTGTTTGACACAGAGCTATTCCACCATCAACTTGCATAAATTGAATGCCCAAATAATGATGCAAATCAATCTTTAAATGATCAATATTCTTCTCACTAGGACCAGTGAGAAGCATGTCATCAACATAGACCACAATGATCAGAAGCGCATCATTTGCACACTTAACATATAAGGTGCTTTTAGTTGGAGTATTCTCAAAACCATGTGCAATCAAGTAGGCATGCATCTTTTCATACCAAGCAAGTGGTGCTTGCTTCAAACCATATAATGCCTTCCTTTTTGTAGAAAGCCATGGGGCTGAAGAACATACAGCCCTTCGTGTAACTTACCATTCAAAAATGCAGTTTTAATGTCCAACTGATGTACATTCCAACCATGATGGGCTGCAAGTGCCTCTTTCTTAAGCTAACCTTTTGCAACAAGCCTAGCCTTATACCTGTCAATTGTTCCATAAGGCCTACATTTCAACTTGTATACCCATTAAGTGTCAATGGCCTTTTTTCTTGAAGGCAAATCA
The DNA here is from genome assembly GCA_020310875.1 of Ceratopteris richardii. NCBI lineage: Eukaryota > Viridiplantae > Streptophyta > Polypodiopsida > Polypodiales > Pteridaceae > Ceratopteris > Ceratopteris richardii. The sequence continues at coordinate 181,931,532 of CM035412.1, forward strand.
CATAAAGACCAAGTACATTCTTCATAATAGCATCATATTCTGATTGCATGATAGCCATCCAATTTTCTGAATTTTGTGCTTCATCAAAAGAAACAGGCTGATTCTCATCACAAAGACTAGAGACAACCATTGCATATCAATCTAATGCAAAAGAAGCACTACGAGAGCTTGAACAAGTACAATATGATAGAGCCGCATCTAATTTGCTATCTTGCAAAGACTGCACTAGCCAATTTGGCACTAGACTGTCCACTTGTAAAAAGAGGTAGCAAAGCGTCATGCACATTTTTGGAGCTAACTGATGTCTCCTTAGTACATGAAAGTAATGGCTGAATTGCATGTTCCACAAAGAATATCATGGCTAATCAAAAGCATTTACTTTATAGATGATACAAATGATAGCCTTTCTTTTAGAATTGTACCCAACAAAAATACATTTTACTGCTTTATCATTCAATTTTTTGCATTGTTGTTCAGGCACTAATGCATATGCTAGACAACCGAAGATGTGCAGATGAGCAACAGATGGCTTTCAACCATGCCAAGCCTCATATGGAGTGATACATTGCAATGCTTTGGTGGGACACCTATTAAGTACATATGTTACACACATAACAGCCTCAAGCTGGAAGTTATGTGGTAAAGCCTAACTTTGACCATATAGCTTGCCATCTCTATGAGCAACCTATTCTTCCTTTCAGCAACCCCATTTTGCTGAGGTGTATACGACACTATATACTGATGTTTTATCCCATGTTCAGCCAAAAATGCATTAAAATAAGAAGACATGTATTTCCCCCCTCGATCATAATGGAGGGTGCCCATTTTACATGTTGACAAATTTTAAGCCAAAACCAAATTGTCTAAAGCACATAAGCACATCTCACTTTATTTTTAGTGAATACACCCATGCACGTGTGGAAAAATCATCAATAAAAGTCAAGAAATAGAGGTAGTTCCCAAAAGAGGGAACAATCACTATGAAAAGTTGTAATTTCTTCTTTTCTTAGTAGCTCAAATTGAACCATGTTTTGGGAAGGAGGAATGATGCATTTTGCCCAAAATACAACCTTCACAAATATGTTTACAAGGTGTCTCAAGTTTGGGTAGAGAGGACACCATTTCATATTTTTGTAGATGTAGCAAACTAGCATAATTTAGATGACCAAAGCATGCATGCCAAAGCTTTGCATTTGACATAGCCTGAGAATCTTGAACTGCACATGCTAAATCATTCATAGATTTTGCATAATCTATGATCTTATCAACCCATGATATAAAATGCCAGAAGCAATAATAATATTGCCATTTGATAGATCATGAAATGTACATCTATCATCAACAAGTTGCTTAAATACATTTTGTGAGGCATCGGGCTCCAAAATAAACCACTTTAAAATCGTCTTCACAGCCTTTATAAGGCATCCACCTCAAATTTTGGTTGACCATTGCTGCTAGGTGATCCCCACAGTACAAATCTTCTACCTCTTAGGTATTCCAATGGGATTCAATGTCTCAATGGGACAGTGATGGAATCGGGCTCTTTCTAAGCTTGATATCAAGTTGGAATATTGGAAAGGTATGCAAATCAACTTGGTGGGATGAGCTATGGTGGTTGACACATTCCCTCTTTTTTGGATTATTTAGTTTCTCTTTTTGGAGACCGAAGGACCAAGAGAATGTCATAGTGGAAAGAATTTGTAGAAACTTTCTCTAGATAGGAGACCCTAACAGAAGGGGTGTCCCCAAAATTAAATGGGTTACTTGCATAAGCCAAAAACATCAAGGCGGTTTGGGCATTCTAGACATTGAAGGAATGGCCAAAAAATTGGTGGCCAAATGGTTAATTAAAATGTGGAGCAACAGGGATGCCTCCTAGGCCAAACTGATTTTTTGAAACAAGAGTGCTCTCAAGCTTGTGGGCCTTCTAGGGTGGAAGGGTCTTGATCCTCTCACTCTTTTTTTCTCCCCCTATCAGGTGACTCCCAAAGGCTCGATCTTAGTTTGCTCCCTATGGAAGAGTTGGAACAAAGTGAAACAATTTATCAAGATCAATGAAGATTGGAAATGGGCAGCCGATATTAGACAAAGTGGTTCAATCATGTTCCCTATCAAGGGCATCAAATCTGTTGAGTCTTGGAACCTCAGAAAAGCTAGGAAGATTTGGAAAAAAAGGTTTTGGTTTGTGGAAACACCTCTAGAATCAAGAAACATGCCAACGGATTAGAGTTGAGGACATTGGCTTGGATAGGAGAGCGGACTATGAAGAATGGTGCCTGTCATGGAGAAGACTCAATGCTTGGGAGTTCTCTAGGACTTGCCTCCTTATTGGGCATGACTCTCCTCACATTGAGGGTCTTAGATGGCACAATGGAAGCAATCTTTATAAAATTCCAAGATTCAAGAAGAATGTGGACTTTCATGTCATGCTTAATAGGAGATGTTGTCTGGATTGGTCAAGTTTTAGGTGGGATTTTAAGCTCCAATCCCTTTGGCATCCCCTCATCGAAATAAAAAAAATAAAATCTTATGCGGCAAATCCTATACCAAGGAATTTGGACAAATGTAAAAGCTAACAAATTTGTGGAGCCCCTCCCTGGTGTAAACGATTTGAGAACAACAATATTAAAAGCAAGTGGCCCCCATGAACGGGATGAAAGGGTTATCAACCTTCTTTGTAATGTTTTCTAGCAAATTTTAGGCAACCCCTACTTTGTGGGATTCAGGGGATCCCATGGTGCTAGGCCCGTTCACTTGTAGAGTTATTCTTTCTATTAATTAAAGTTTGGGAGAATAGGCTTTGGACTTCCTTTCAAAAAAAGAAGGTGAAACTTGAGCTCTCAATCTTCTATGAGAAACTCAAGTGTGTTATTAATAAACCATACTTTCAACACTACTTCTATGCATCAAAACACATTCATCCATGTGTAATGATCCCTTAAACAAATATTTTATATAAATCGGATAATTTTCAAGTGTCGTACTTATCTTCTATAAAGATTTGTGCCTTGATTCTTACCATGATCCAATATCAATATCAAGGCTTAGAATTTTATATATGCCTAGTTTAGAAGGATACCAAAGATTGCATCACATCTTGAACCCCTTGTTTTGTTGTTTTTTAGATTTCGGGGAATCCTCTTTTGGATTGGTTTATTAGCAACATATAGAAAAATACATGGAGTATATTGATGTTATTTGCATAGAATATCTCCTATGGTGGTTGAAAGCTTAAGCATTTTTTTAAATTATAAAATCCTTCTAAACTTTCTAAAACTCTTTCTCACTTCCTTATCTCACTTTTCCCCCTTCCTTCTCTCGAAAGATTACCCTATATATAAAGTCATTGACGTGAAATACACGGGACACAAAAAAAAAGCTCTCGAGACATGTATATCATGTCATACTTAAGTCCTCACAGGTCACATGATGACTCTACAATCAAGCATGGTAGTCCATAAATCCCCATAGTGTACATAAGTACCTGAATATGTTTTCACTCATGCATTCTATGCCGTTGATTCTTTTCAACTTCCCTTTTTCTTTAAGGAGGTTTGGAAGTGCCTACTCCCCTTAGCTTTAACTTCAAAAGTACAACTGTATAGGTGAATGGGCATAGTACCCATGGGGCTCCCCATATTCCATAAAGCAGGGGTTAAACTGGGTTACAACTGGTAGGCTGGGTTACAACTCGTTTAAATTTACTGAAGTCATTATATATCTAGCTCGGGGGTTGAACTTTGGACCTCCGCCTCAAGAGACCAAAGCTTTACCAAACCACTTATGTCGAATTTTGAGCCTTCCTAAGTTATATGAAATCAATGTAAAAAATATAACCTTTATAATCTCATACCATGTATGAGACTATCAAATTCACTCATATTTAGGTATTTCATTACATGAAACTTTAATGAAAATGGCTCTCCAATAAGAATTGAATGTAAGCATACTCTACTGTAAATATATATATAGGGGTCATGCAAAAAATGTGTGATACTTCTTTTGATTTTGTTGTAGGGTCCCATTCATGTGAAAATGTGCAAACATGCATAGCAAAAGCATGCTCACGTGTGACTGTGCAAAAATGCAAAAGAGGAGAAAGTTCGTGCATAGATGCACAAACACATGTAGAGAAATGTGAACATGAACTATCAGAGCATACCACAACATGAATAGAATGCAGATATAGAGAACATAGATGTAGACAATATTGAGTGCAATCTCCCTTGCACACTTAAAAAGACAAGTTTCAAAGTGCATGTATTTAAGTTTTTTTTTTCGAAATAGAATTTTATAGGAACAATGATTTGGATCATGGCTTTTAAAAGATCATCATGAAAGGTGGTTCATATGCATGTCTATGGAAAAATGTGCATGTGGCTCTTTTTTTAAGTAAGAAACTATAGATTTATCAATAAATAATTCATTCTTTAAACATGACGATTTCTTTCACGAAAATTCCAAAGTAGATATAATCTTCAATGCCTAAAAGGTGTCCACACCTTCATAATATATTTGACCTACTAATCGAAACACAAATTACATTAAATTTCTTTGTCTACCAAGTATAAAATACTGAATCTCACATATTTAAATATTTAAAAATTCATTAGTAAATGCTGAATATAAATAAATAAAATCCAATGAAATGCATTTGAAAAGTAATTGTCTTCAATTGAGAACATGGATGGACAATCACATGTCATAATATTAAACAATAATACACATGTTCCATGTGATAAAACACATGCATAGAGTTTTCATGAATTTTTTGCATGACCTTGATGGATCCTAATATGACAGTGCTACTTTTACGTTGGGATGATGTTTACTATCTTGAATTCATTCTTTATTAATAAGAAACAATACCAAAGCATTTTTACTAAATGGTTTTAATTGATTTCTTATTAATATTTCGTGTGTGGATTTCTTGACTTTGCTAGATTATACCATGAAATCCTCGAAGTAAGCTAGGATGATCCCTAGCTAAAGAATTGTCCATAGGAATAGTAGTTTGAGTTTGAAAGACACTAGAGTTTGGATTTTTTGCCAGATATAACTTCAAAAGGTGCATCTCCAATAGCATAATGTGGTGTGTTATTGTATGCAAATTGAAGAAATGATGAATTTTCATCCTCATTACAAAGATGAGGTTTATAATAAAAATATAGTAAATTTAAAATTATGATTTTGGTTGCTTCGCTTTGACCATTATTTTCAAGACAAAAATGTAAAACTTTTTTTTTTTTTTTTAAAAATCCTAAATTGTCAAATAATGCAACCAAAAGTGATTATAACATTAAGTATCGATAGTGACAAAATAACTTTAGAAAAATCATGAGGTGGAAAAGTACACTCAAAAAACAATTTAGCAAGCTGAGATGTTGATATTTTCTTTCTAAAAGAAATAAATTATGAATATTTGCTAGATATACCTACTATTATACAAACCATATCGTTTCAAAACATCTCATATGAATACCAATAATAAAATACATACAAATTTATTATTGTGGTTATTTAGAAATAGGTAATGGGATTAATAATCCAGTTACTTTTCCATGATGCTATTTAGCTCTTCAAAAAACAATGCATTGTGAAACAATCGTGTGATATCTTTTTCCATGTGAACCCAAAAGAAAAAATATTTACATATGCCTCAGTGTCCCATACAGGGAGGTTGCTAGTATATTGCAATAGTGATGTGTGTGAACACACTTAGGACTATTGGGGCATGTATTTCTCTACTTGGGAATTTTTTTTCCTCACCTTGTGTATGCGCTCATGACCTTAGTAGGCTACATATATTTGTGTGTCCACACTTAATAATATTTCTTTTGTTGTGCTCCTAAGATTATCCTTCTTGCTCCTACTATTTATGCGCATTACCGCTCCCCAAACCCCAATAATTAGTATCATAACAGACCGTTTCTTTCTAAGATGCATCGCAAACATGTCCTTGCTCAGTTTCTCAGATTTCTACAAAATTTGGCCTTCAAACGAATAATTAGAATGATTTCTTCCATTTGTACCAATAGAATAATTTGTTTTGGCCTTCAAATGAATGATTAGAATTATTTCCTCCATTTCTACCAATATTTCTTTGGATTTTTGTTCCTCAATAAAAGAACATTGAAGTCTACCACAAGACTAAGTGGAGATCCACAAAATACTTTTGTTCAACTTTTTCAAGAGACAATCAACATTGTACATCAAGTTATATTCAATTACCATGGCTAAGAACAATCATGTATTTCACATGCCAGTTGTTGAGAATAAGTTCGATGGTTCCAACTACCCATAATGGGCATACATGATGCACCATGTATTGATTGCAAAGGGATTGTGGAATATTGTGCATGGTGTTTGACTACATCTTCTTAAAATTATAAATACTCAAAATGTAGTTGATGTAGGTGGGTGCTAAGGATGTTAAGAGTTATAGTTATAGTGCAATTCCTATTCTAGTCCTCTTGCAAATCCTATTTTGAATAAATCACGTACACCACCATCACCCCAACCACTATAAAGCAACATGGGATGGTAAAGTTTCACAAGCACATGCCTTCATTTCTTTTTCTATCAACCATGTCACCATCCCTCATATTTTCTCATACAAAACAGTCAATGTTTCTTGTTGGAGTTAGATGTCTGCGAAAGCACACGAACAACACAAGGAAGAAGAAGAAGACTGGAGCACAACACACAATACTGAATGTATTACTAGAGAATGTACAAAGATAAGTAGCCCATTAGGGCAATAGGCATATATACAAGCCGGGGGAAAAAAACCTCCTAAAGAGGGAAAAAAAGTGCCCCCGCGGTCCTAGAGTGTTCACGCACATTTCTACCTAAATATATCAACAAATCCCCCCTGGGAGTGATGCGGTGAACAAATAGCTGGCACTGATGTATAAGGAAGTGCCAAGCTATGTGGAAATCACTCCACAAAAGGAAGTAAGCCCAAAGCTTTGCAGAAAGATTCAAACTTCTCCCTAGGCAGAGCCTTCATGAAAAGGTCTCCAATGTTCTCCTGCATGGGCACATATGCCAAGCTGATCTCCCCAACAGAGAACCTCTCCCTGACATAGTGATAATGCACCTCAATGTGCTTAGTACGAGCATGGAACACAGGGTTGCTCGCAACTGCCAATGCGCTCTGACTGTCAGTGAAGATGGTGGTGGTAGAAGTCTGACCAACACCCAAATCAGCCATAAGGCATCTGAGCCACACACACTCAACGGTCACTATGAAAGATACCCTATACTCAGCCTCACAACTGGAAGTGGCCATAGTAGGTTGCTTCTTGCTCAACCAAGATATACATGAGCTACCAAGCATGAAGCAAAAGACACTAGTGGACACACGAGTGTCATAGCAACCAGCCCAATCAGAGTCAGAAAAAGCATGCAAATCTGGCGATAGTGATCCGCCCTTGGGATAAAACAACCCAAGTAGCCGAGTACCACTCAAATAGCGAAAGATGCGCTTAACTTCCTGCCAATGCTTGACTCCTGGGCAGTGCATAAGCCTGCTCATCTGTGAGACAGCAAACTGAATATTTGGCCAGTAATGCATAAGTAAATCAGGCATCCAACAGCCTGCTATAGAGGACAACATCAAATGCATCTCTAGCATCATGAAGACTCAATGGTAAACCTCTCTCCATAGGAGTGGCAATAGGCTTACAGTCTTCAAAGGCAAAATGAAGCAATAATGTGTCAATATATTTCGACACAAGGCCATTCCACCATCAACTTGCATAAACTGAATGCCCAAATAGTGATGCAAATGCCCCAAATCAGACATCTCAAATGAGGCATGTAAATCAGCCTTAAAATCAGCGATATGCTTCTCAATAGGACCAGTGAGCAGCATGTCATCAACATAGACAACAATGATCAGAAGCACATCATTAGCATGCTTAACATATAGGGTGCTTTTAGTTGGACTCTTCTCAAACCCATGTGCAATCAGATAGGCATGTATCTTCTCATACCAAGCACGTGGTGCTTGCTTTAAACCATATAATGCCTTCTTTAACCTGCACACTTGGTTTTCATGCCCTTTCTGCACAAAGCAACGGGGCTGAAAAACATACACTTCTTCATGTAAGTCACCATTCAGAAATGCAATTTTAATGTCCAACTGATGTACATTCCAACCATGATGGGATGCAAGTGCATAAATGCTCCGAACAGTAGTCATACGGCATGTAGGTGCAAAGGTCTCATCAAAATCAATGCCTCTTTCCTACGCATAACCCTTTGCAACAAGCCTAGCCTTATACCTGTCAACTGTACCATCAGGTTTATGCTTCTGTATACCCACTTAGTGCCAATGGCCTTCTTGCCAGGAGGCAAGTCACATAAAGACTAAGTACCATTCTTCATTATTGCATCATATTCAGAATGCATAGCAGCCATCCATTTTTTGAATTTTGTGCTTAATCAAATGAAACATGCTCATTCTCATCACAGAGACTAGATGCAACCATAACATAGCAATCTGATGCAAAAGAGGCACTATGAGAGCCTGATCGAGTATGATATGACAGAGGTGCATCTAATTTGCTGTCACGCAAGGTCTGCACGAGCCATTTTGGCATAGTTCTTGCCTGCTCAATATCAGCTTTCTCATCAATAAGTGCATCATGTACATCTCCATCAGAAATGGAATTATCTCCATCATCACATGAAACCTGCAAAGGCTGAGAAGTTGCCTCATTAGGACTAGCACTAGACTGTCCACCTGTAAAAAGAGGCAGCAAAGTATCATACATGTCTTTGGAGCTAAGAGATGTCTCCTTAGTACATGAAAGCAATGGCTGAATAGCATCCTCCACAAAAACAACATCACGGCTAACCACAATGCGTTTAGATTGTGGATGATACAGACGATAACCTTTACTTTCAGAACTATACTCAACAAAAATACATTTTATTACTTTATCATCCAATTTTCTGCTATATTGTTCAGGCACTAATGCATATGCCAAACAACCAAAAACACGCAAATGAGCAACATATGGCTTGCGGTTATGCCAAACCTCATATGGAGTGATAGATTGTAGCGCTTTAGTGGGATACTTGTTCAGTACATATGTTGCACACATGACAGCCTCCAGCTAGAAACTATGTGGTAAAGCCTGACTCTTGACCATACACCTCGCCATCTTCATGAGTGACCTGTTCTTTCGTTCAACAACTCCATTCTGTTGAGGTGTATACAACACTGTACACTGGTGGTTTATCCCTCGTTCAGCCAGAAATGTATTAAGATCAGAAGACATGTATTCCCCCCCTCGATCAAAATGGAGGGTGCCCATTTTACATGCTGACAGATTTTCAACCAAAAGCAAAAATTGTTTGAAGCAAATGAACACTTCGGACTTTGCCTTTTTCAATGGATATACCCATGCATGCCTGGAAAAATCATCGATGAAAGTCACGAAGTAAAGATAATTCCCAAAAGAAGGTGTCTGCATAGGACCACAGACATCACTATGTACAAGCTGCAATTTCTGAGTAGCCCGAACTGAACCATCTTTTGGAAAGGATGAACGCTGCATTTTGCCCAAAATACAGCCTTCACAAACATGTTTTCCAAGTGTCCCAAGTTTGGGCAAACAGGATACCATTTCAGATTTCTGCAGGCGTAACAAACTAGCAAAATTTAGATGACCAAAGTGTGCATGCCAAAACTTTGCATATGACATAGCCTGAGAATCATTTACTGCACATGCCAAACCATTAACAGATCTTTCATAGTCTATGAGCTTATACAACCCACGACATAAAATGCCAGAAGCAATAATCGCATCGCCATTTGATAGATCATGAACTGTACACCTATCATCAACAAATTTCACAACCAAGCCAATCTTGGCTAATGCAAAAACTGATAACAGGTTCTTCTTGATCCCTGCACAAATAAAGCATCTGACAAAGTGAAAGAACTACCATCAGCAGTAGTCAAAATGATCTTACCAACTCCCATAAGAGGATAAGAGGAGTTGTTGGTGCATGTAACAGTATTCCCTGTAGGGGCAGGCTCGAGTGAAGAGAAGAAACTGCTCTGCGAGGTAATATGTTTGCTTGCCCCACTGTCAAAATACCAAACATCTGAGTCTATTGCAGACATGCACTGCTCATGAGAAGATGGGTCAAAACTGAAAACAGTAGTAAACGCGCATTCTTCTTCCTGCACAAGATTAGCAGACTCTGTTTTTTGTGTAGAGGCCTCTGCAACAACCATTCCAGCCTCTTTCTTCTTTGCCTCTTTAGCAGCCAGTTTTGGACAGTTCTTTATGATATGATCATTCCCTTTACAGTACTTACAAAACAATTTCTACTTTTCTGATTTCTTCTCATCTTTATCTTCCTTCGTCGAATATGCAGATTTTTGCTTACTAGTTGAAGAGCTCCATTTTCCTTTGCCCTTCTAACGAGCCAGGAAAGCTTGATCTGCAACTCGCATAATGGACCTGTTGTGAATGGACTGATCTTCTTACAATAGAATAGAGACTAACTCCTCAAATGATAAGGCATTTGGATTGCCTTTCATCATCAACCAAAGAGTAGAAGCAAAACTTTGATATGAATCAAGAAGACCATTCAGAACGGCGTGCACAAGTGAGCTATTTGGTATAACCTCATCAGCAAAAATCAACTGTTCCTTCAAGTCTTTGATCTTGGTTAGGAAACTGTCCATAGAATCACCTTCATTCATGTGCTCACTCTCCAATTGTTTTCGGAGGTAAGCAACACGAGCCTCATTCCTAGCTTGGTACAATGTGGTAAGTGTATCCCAAGCATCCTTAGTTGTTCTGCAAGAGCGAATGTGAGGGATAATGGCATGTTTGACAGACAAAGCTATCAATGCATGTGCCTCGGCATCTCTGCCATCCCAGCAAATCTGCTCTACAATAGGTGGAGCAGAAACCGCAGCACGAACAGGAATATGTAGAATATCATCATCTTCGACACCTTCTGCATCAGCTTCAGTACTTGCAGTTATGATAGGACGTTTTTCGACACCCTACACAATGTTTCACAGTCCTTTTGCAACCAACACATGTCACATCATATAAGCCCATAACGAGTAGTTGGTACCATCCAACTTATCCTCAACATCCAACATATGGAATACATCACTGCTTTCAACCATGGCTGGTGAATAAAATACCTTGATGCAGAAAATTGATTGTATCTCAAAAAGTTGAATAGAACTTCCCAGACGAATTCCACTAGACCTGTAGCAGACTTTGAGATGCTTATACTGGCGAACAGAAACTGGTATATATCTTTGGCACAAAAAGACAAAATAGCCTGCACAAGCACTGCGATAGTGCGTTCGGAGGCCGAAACACATTGAGTATGCTCACCAAAATTCATGCGATTCTGAGATTGCAATCGGAGGAGTGTCGACAGCGCCCTAGATGAAGTGACGACCTGCTCTGATACCAATTGTTGGAGTTAGACGTCTGCGGAAGCACACAAACAGCACAAGGAAGAAGGAGAAGCTTGGAGCACAACACACAATACGGAATGTATTACTAGAGAATGTACAAAGATAAGTAGCCCATTAGGGCAATAGGCGTATATACAAGCCATGGGAAAAAAACCTCCTAAAGAGGGAAAAAAGTGCCTCGACGGTCCTAGAGTGTTCACACACATCACTACTTAAATATATCAACATTTCTTAGGATACTCTTGCCTATAAGAAAAATAAGGACAATGGAATTTGTCAATAGATAGATATGAGAAAAACACATATTGATATAGATGATGAGTGAGAGATAGAAAACTCAAATTCTCAAATCGCTAAGAGGACTATAGCTACAAAGATGGTGTTATTCACTTGCAAACTCCTAGTATGTCTTTTGGATGAAAATCTAGACAAACTCTAGATGAGGGGCTTACCAATGTGCAATGGTGTGTTAAGCTTTGCATAGGTCATGCCTATATAGCTTTTAAATTAGAATTCGGTATAGAAAAACATGTTTCATACATGAATGAGAACATGAACAAGTCTAATTCTATTCAAATAAAAAAATAATAAAAAGGGAGCTACAAAAATCATAATTGATGAAAGAGATGCTAACTGACACTACAACAAGTGACCCTCTATAGTGTTGGAGTTAGATGTCTGTGGAAGCACGCGAACAACACAAGGAAGAAGAAGAAGTTTGGAGCACAACACACAATACTGAATGTATTACTAGAGAATGTACAAACATAAGTAGCCCATTAGGGCAATAGGCATATATACAAGCCCGGGGAAAAAAACCTCCTAAAGAGGAAAAAAAGTGCCTCGACGGTCCTAGTGTGTTCACACACATCACTACCTAAATATATCAACAAACCCCCCTTGGGAGTGATGCGGTGAACAAGGAGCTGGGACTCATGTATAAGGAAGTGCCAAGCTATGTGGAAATCACTCCACAAAAGGAAGTAAGCCCAAAGCTTTGCAGAAAGCTTTAAACTTCTCCCTAGGCAGAGCCTTCGTGAAAAGGTCTGCAATGTTCTCCTGCGTGGGCACATATGCCAAGCTGATCTCCCCAGCAGAGAACCTCTCCCTGACATAGTGATAATGCACCTCAATGTGCTTAGTGCGAGCATGGAACACAAGGTTCCTCACAACTACCAATGCGCTTTGACTGTGAGTGAAGATGGTGGTGGCAGAGGTTTGACCAACACCCAAATCAGCCATAAGGCATCTGAGCCACACACACTCAACAGTCATTGTGAGAGATGCCCTATACTCCGGCTCACAACTAGAAGGGGCCACAGTAGGCTGCTTCTTGCTCAACCAAGATATACATGAGCTACCAAGCATGAAGCAAAAGCCACTAGTGGACACATGAGTGTCATAGCAACCAGCCCAATCAGGGTCAGAAAAAGCATGCAAATCTGGCGGTAGTGATCCCCCCTTGGGATAAAATAACCCAAGTAGCCGAGTACCACTCAAATAGTAAAAGATGCGCTTAACTTCCGGCCAATGCTTGACTCTTGGGCAATGCATAAACCTGCTCATCTGTGAGACAACAAACTGAATATCTGGCTGAGTAATGCATAAGTAAATCAAGCATCCAACAACCTGCTGATAGAGAAGAGCATCTAATGCATCTCCAACATCATGAAGACTCAATCATAAACCTCTCTCCATAGGAGTGGCAATAGGATTACAGTCTTCAAGACCAAAACATTGCAATAATGTGTCAATATATTTCCTTTGACACAAGGCCATTCCACCATCAACTTGCATAAACTGAATGCCCAAATAGTGATGCAAATGCCCCAAATCAGACATCTCAAATGAGGCATGCAAATCAGCCTTAAAATCAGTAATATGCTTCTCAATAGGACCAATGAGCAGCATGTCGTCAACATAGACAACAATAATCAGAAGCACATCATTAGCACACTTAACATATAAGGTGCTTTCAGTTGGACTGTTCTCAAGACCATGTGCAATCAATTAGGCATGTATCTTCTCATACCAAGAATGTGGTGCTTGCTTTAAACCATATAATGCCTTCTTTAACCTGCACACCTGGTTTTCATGCCCTTTCTACACAAAGCCATGGGACTGAAAAACATACACTTCTTCATGCAAGTCACCATTCAGAAATGCTGTTTTAATGTCCAACTGATGTACATTCCAACCATGATGAGCTGCAAGTGCACAGATGCTTCGAACAGTAGTCATACGAGATATAGGTGCAAAAGTCTCATCAAAATCAATGCCTCTTTCCTGTGCATAACCCTTTGCAACAAGCCTAGCCTTATACGTGTCAATTGTACCATCCGGTTTACGCTTCAGCTTGTATACCCACTTAGTGTCAATGGCCTTCTTGCCAGGAGGCAATTCACATAAAGACCAAGTACCATTCTTCATTATAGCATCATATTCAGATTGCATAGCAGCCATCCAATTTTCTGAATTTTGTGCTTCATTAAATGAAACAGGCTCATTCTCATGACAAGACTAGATGTAGCCATAGCATAGCAATCTGATGCAAAAGAGGCACTATGAGAGCCTGAACGAATATGATATGACTGAGGTGCATCTAATTTGTTGTCACGCAAAGTCTGCACCAGCCATTTTGGCATAGTTTTCCTGCTCAATATCAGCTCTCTCATCAACTAGTGCATCATGTAAATCTGCATAAAAAATGGAATGATCTGCATCATCACATGAAACCTGCAAAGGTTGAGAAGTTGCCTCATTGGGACCAGCACTAGACTGTCCACCTGTAAAAAGAGGAAGCAAAGTATCATACATGTCTTTGGAGCTAACAGATGTCTCCTTAGTACATGAAAGCAATGGCTGAATAGCATCTTCCACAAAAACATCATGGCTAACCTGAATGCATTTAGTCTGTGGATGATACAGACGATAGCCTTTACTTTCAGAATTGTGTTGGAGTTAGACATCTGTGGAAGCACGCGAACCGCACAAGGAAGAAGAAGAAGCTTGGAGCACAACACACAATACTGAATGTATTACTAGAGAATGTACAAGGATAAGTAGCCCATTGGGGCAATAGGCGTATATACAAGCCGGGGGAAAAAACCTCCTAAAGAGGGAAAAAAGTGCCCCGGCAGTCCTAGTGTGTTCATGCACATCACTACCTAAATATATCAACAAATCCCCCCTGGGAGTGATGCGGTGAACAAGAAACTAGCACTCATGTATAAGGAAGTGCCAAGCTATGTGGAAATCACTCCACAAAAGGAAGTAAGCCCAAAGCTTTGCGGAAAGCTTCAAACTTCTCCCTAGGCAGAGCCTTCGTGAAAAGGTCTACAATGTTCTCCTGCGTGGGCACATATGCCAAGCTGATCTCTTCAGCAGAGGACCTCCCTGTGACATAGTGATAATGCACCTCAATGTGCTTAGTGCGAGCATGGAACACAGGGTTCCTCGCAATTGCCAATGTGCTCTGACTAGCCCCACAACTGGAAGTGGCCACAGTAGGCTGCTTTTTGCTCAACCAAGATATACATGAGCTACCGAGCATGAAGCAAAAGCCACTAGTGGACACAGGAGTGTCATAGCAACCAGTCTAATTAGAGTCAAACAAAGCATGCAAATGTGGCGGTAGTGATCCTCCCTTTGGATAAAACAACCCAAGTAGCCGATTATCTGCGAATGCCTGACTCCTGGGCAATGCATAAACCTCCTCATCTGTGAGATAGCAAATTGAATATCTGGCCGAGTAATGCATAAGTAAATCAAGCATCCAACAACCTGCTGATAGAGAATAGCATCAAATGCATCTCCGGCATCATGAAGCCTCAATCGTAAACCTGTCTTCATAGGAGTGGCAATAGGCTTACAGTCTTCAAGGCTAAAATGTTGTAATAATGTGTCAATATATTTCGTTTGACACAAAGCCATTCCACCATCAACTTGCATAAACTGAATGTCCAAATAGTGATGCAAATGCCTTAAATTAGACATCTCAAATGAGGCATGCAAATTGGCCTTAAAATCATCAGATAGGCATGTATCTTCTCATACCAAGCACATGGTGCTTGCTTTAAACCATATAATGACTTCTTTAACCTCCACACCTGGTTTTTATGCCCTTTTTGCACAAAGCCATGGGGTTGAAAAACATACACTTCTTCATACAAGTCACCATTCAAAAATGTTGTTTTAATGTCCAACTGATGTACATTCCAACCATGATGAGCTGCAAGTGCACAGATGCTCTGAATAGTAGTCATACGACATGTAGGTGCAAAGGTCTCATCAAAATCAATGCCTCTTTCGTGTGCATAACCCTTTGCAACAAGCCTAGCCTTATACCTATCAATTGTACCATCCGGCCCACTTAGTGTCAATGGCCTTCTTGCCTGGAGGCAAGTCACATAAAGACGAAGTACCATTCTTCATTATAGCATCATATTCAGATTGCATAGCAGCCATCCAATTTTGTGAATTTTGTGCTTCATCAAACGAAACAGGCTCATTCTCATCACAGAGACTAGATGCAGCCACAGCATAGCAATCTGATGCAAAAGAGGCACTATGAGAGCCTAAACGAGTATGATATGACAAAGGTGCATCTAATTTGCTGTCATGCAAAGTCTACACCAGCCATTTTGGCATAGTTTTTGCTTGGTCAATATCAGCTCGCTCATCAACTAGTGCAAAGTATCATACATGTCTTTGGAGCTAACAGATGTCTCCTTAGTACATGAAAGCAATGGCTGAAGAGCATCTTCCACAAAAACAACATCGCGACTAACTAGAATGTGTTTAGTTTGTGGATGATACAGATGATGGCCTTTACTTTCAGAACTCTACCAAACAAAAATACATTTTACTGCTTTATCATCCAATTTTCTATGATGTTGTTCAGGTATTAATGCATATGCCATAAAACCAAAAACATGCAGATGAGCAACAGATGGCTTGCGATCATGCCAAGCCTCATATGGAGTGATACTGCAACGCTTTAGTGGGACACCTGTTCAGTACATATGCTACACACATGACAGCCTCAAGCCAGAAACCATGTGGTAAAGCTTGACTCTTGACCATACATCTCGCCATCTCCATGAGTGACCTGTTCTTTCATTCAGAAACTCCATTCCGTTGAGGTGTATATGGCACTATACACTAGTGTTTTATCCCACGTTCAGCCAGAAATGCATCAAAATCATAAGACATATATTCCCCCCCGATTAGAATGGAGGGTGCCCATTTTACATGCTGACATATTTTCAGCCAAAACCAAAAACTGTTTGAAGCGCATGAACACTGCCGACTTTTCCTTCAATGGATATACCCATGCATGCTTGGAAAAATCATCAGTGAAAGTCATGAAGTAAAGATAATTCCCAAAAGGTGTCTGCATAGGACCACATACATCATTATGTACAAGCTGCAATTTCTAAGTAGCCCGAACTGAACCATCTTTTGAAAAGGACGAATGCTGCATTTTGCCCAAAATACACCCTTCACAAACATGTTTTCTAGGAGCATGGTTTTTCCAAACATTTCCAACGGCCATACCGACATATGGGGTGAATGTCAATATGGATAGCGTTAGTATGAGGCTCATATGTTGTAATGGATTATTTGAAAAATGTAATCCTTCTTGGAGGAATAAGTGTTTGGAAAGGAAAAAAGGTTGCAAGAAGATATGGTTACAAGCTCCAAACCATATGAAGATTAATCCAACTTATTTTCCCATTACCAAAAGAAGAGAATGACCAAAGCTTTGGCAAATAAGAAATGGACATAACACCTCAAAATGAATGAATTTCCCAAAAATACTAGGTCCAAAGAAAGGAATATGGCCAAAAAAAAGTTATATGATCACTATTAGTAAAGTAGTGATTGAAAACATGGCAGATGTTAATGATTCTTGTTGTATATATAGCATTAGAATCCTCACACATCATTGCCTATATAGAAACTTTTCTAGATACAGATATTAGGACTTTAAATTATATAGGCTTTGATTCCTCAATAGATGCTTTACTTTGTGATTTAAGTGAAACTTTATGATTCCTCAATAGATGCTTTACTTTGTGATTTAATTCCTCAATAGATGCTTTATTTTAAATTATATAGGCTTTAACTCCTCAACGGATGCTTTACTTTGTGCTTTACTTTGTGATTTTCTTTTTGGTGCTTCTTTCCATGTGACACCACAATGAGAATGGTTCTCTACTTATTAAGTAAAGTCAATGGTTCTTAGGAGTGCGAAATTGTTGGGATTAGATATGTGGTTTTGCAATTCATTCATGGTTAAAAATTTAATATGCAAATGTATGCCATGTTCCTCAATTATCATGCAATCTCATGTTAGTTGGCCAACTTGATGAGCTTGGTTATAAGGTGGTTTTCTATGCTCAGTCCTTTTGCATATCAAAGGGCAATATGGTTATTGCAAAAGGAAGCAAAGTTGGTTCACTTTATCCTTTAGTTGTATAAAAAAAGAACACTTGTTAGTTGTCACTAAAAGCCTATGGCTTGTATATGGTATGACTGTTTGGCCACATATCTCATAGTGGAATGGAAAATATTTCTCATTCTAGCTACTTCCCTATGTTATCTTTCTCTAATTTTTCATTTTGTGAGAATTGTCAATATGCAAAGAAAACTAAGAATGTGCATAAAATGCACATTAACTCTTCAATTCAGCCTTTAGATCTCATTCATACAAATGTGTGGTCTTATGTCCACAAGGTCATTAGGTGGATCTCTTTAATTTTCCACTTTCATAGATGATGCTACTAGAAAAGTCTAGATATATCCTATCAAGTCAATGGATGAGGTAATCCCTACTTTCATAAAATGGTTTTTAGACTCAAAAAGGAACTAAGTTCAAGGCTTTACATTTAGATAATGGATGTGATTATAACTCACATGAATTCAATCTTTTTGTTAGAACTATTTAGGATTCTTTGTTGACTCATGCAAACCTTTCACAAGGCTTTTGGGGAAAAGTAGTGCTGATTGCAGTTCATGTGATTAGCCTTTCACCTTGTACTACCAAAGGCTTGAAAGTGGCACAAGAGATATGGGCAAGGCAGCCACCATATTATGATTATCTTCAAGTTTGTGGTTGTTGTCACATTAGCTTGAGGTGTGAACCACCTCTTGAGAGGAGTTTCTACATGGCACTCTAGGAGAACGCTTACCATCTTGATGAGGCAGACAAGAGCAAGAGTCATTTTTTGGGACTCTTAGACATATGCACTTTGGGCATGTTAGAAGTTTAGACAAAGTCATCTCTCTGTATGTTTTGTGGATTATGTGAGTTCCATGTGTCTGTGAGCCTATTTCGCACTTCTTCTCATGTCCTTAAACATGCAAATAAAGAAAATCGAGCATCAAACTTCTATTCCTTGTGGATCAAGGCATGAGTTTTCCATCACAAAGTGGGAGCATCTTCTTTACAAGAGGTCAATCAAAATGTCAGACAACCATACTTCTACAAAGAAACCAAATTGTCTTCATGGACCACAGATCTCAGAAGCAAGAGATGAGTACATGAAGGAAAAGATATGGTTGTTGTTAGAATTTAGCATCACACGGGGAAGTTTTCAATGCCTTTCTTATCATGAAAATTCCCGGGTGATTGGATGACTTCATTTGTTTGCCTTAGTTTTTCTTATCTTTACACACATTCATAATTGAGACATAACATAATACTTCAATTATGGATATGATCCAAATGTACATGGAAAGATAATGTATTTGAAGCTTTGAAAAGGAAACCATATATATTATGATGAAAGCAAGTCAACCATCTCAAGCACTTGCATGCATTTTTTGCAAGGAGGAGAGAGAATGTATGTGCATTAACTTTTTGCAAGGGAGGAAACCAAACATATTACCTTGCAACATAGTTTCTTCAGTTCATCTGAGCTTGCCCCTACTTGTAATATTGTCACATGTGCTAATGGGAGTTGGTAAGAACATTCTGACTACTGCTAATGGCAGCTTTTTCACCATTGCCAAATGCTTTGTATATGCCAAGGATAAAGATAAATATGTTGTCAATTTCAGCATCATTCAAGATTGAATTGGTTCTCAAATTTGTCAATGATAGATGTATGGTTCATGATCTCTCAAATGGATATGTTACCATTGCTTTTGGCATTTTATGTCATGGGATACATAAGCACATAGACTATGTGAAATCTGTGAATGATTTAGCATGTGCACTTCAAGATTCTAAGGCTATCTCAGTAGCAAAGATTTGGCATGCATGCTTTGGTCATCTAAATTTTGTTAGTTTGCTACGCCTACAGAAATATGAAATGGTATCCTATTGCCCAAAATTGAGGCACCTTGTAAAAATGTTTGTGAAGGCTTTATTTTGGAAAAAAATGCAACATTCATCCTTCCCAAAAGATGGTTCAATTTGACCTGCCTATTAATTGCAGCTTGTTCAAGCCTATGGTCCTATGCATGGACCTTCTTTTGGAAACTACCTTGACTTTGTGAATTTCATTGATGATTTCTCCAAGCATGCATGGGTGTATCCATTACAGGCAAAGTCATTAGTGCTATTTGTCTTTAAAATAATGCTTGTGAATACTTGAATCAATTGAATGGGATTCATGGAGATATATATCCATTGGATGCTCCTCATGGATGAATGCGATTGACATGGGAGTGTCTATCACAAAAGGAAAAACTTTTCCACTTGAGTGCCTCATCCATGGAGTGTGCGTGGCATAAAAGAAAAAAAGAGTGCTGCAGCTTGGGAGTGATCCTCTTAGAAAATGATGAAAGAGTTGCACAGTTCCATTTATGTTTGGGTTGTCCGATGCTTCATAGGTCCAATGGACCATAACATGATGGCTTCATAGCCGTTGATCAATTTACAATCCAATGGATACAATGAAAGTCACACATGCATGACAGATAACGACAAGACTCTAGCAAAGTTTCATGTGAGAGGGGAATGGAAATTGTTCAATGCTTCAAATATCCAATGGCTCCAATTCAAAGTGCACGAAATTCCTTCAAAAATGTGAAGCATTGGATTGTAAGTTCTATCCAATAGCATACATCTAACAGCATAATTTTCTTCCTAAATTTAAAAAATATAATTAGATCTATCCTTCATCCAATAGTTGAGATTACATGCCATTATTTTATTTGTGATTTAACAATAACATTTTTAGTTAATCAAATAGTTTTGGTAAAAATTGAAAGCCTCACAAATCACGTTTCAAGATGAACTAGTGGTTTATGTTCTTTGATACCATCTTTGACCACAAAAAACAAGGGAACCCTATGCCCAACCTAGGGGATTAGTGGACTAAAATAAGGCTACTACCCACATCTCATTGGTGGATCACTAATCATTCCTTAAGCTTAAGAGCCCAAGGAGGGTTCATTTTTTCACCTAATATCATAGCTACCATAGCATACATGAGACTAACAATAGCAAATTGATAAGGAGTTTTGGTCATGAATTCCTTTTCCTCATCTGATCTAGGCCAGTCATCCTTGCTCAACTTTAGATATGTATGTAAAGTTGTACTCGATGCCTTTCCACATTTGAGCCTGTGAAGCACTTTGGATATTGTTGTTTGCACACAACAAAGAATAGAGATAATCTACTCGATGCACTAACTAGCCTAGCCTAAGGAACAAATATAGCTACGAGTATAAGCTCTAAGCCCACAAGGGGTTGAGAGATATCCACCCAACCAAATCCACTCATATATATACCTTTAGGCATGTTGGAGTTAAACGTCTACGGAAGCACACGAACAACACAAGGAAGAAGAAGAAGCTTGGAGCACAACACACAATACTGAATGTATTACTACAGAATGTACAAAGATAAGTAGCCCATTAGGTCAATAGGCATATATACAAGTCGGGGAGAAAAAAACCTCCTAAAGAGGGAAAAAAGTGCCCCGGTGGTCCTAGTGTGTTCACACACATCACCACCTAAATATATCAACAAATCCCCCCTGGGGGTGATGGGGTGAACAAGGAGCTGGCACTCATGTATAAGGAAGCACCAAGCTATGTGGAAATCACTCCACAAAAGGAAGTAAGCCCAAAGCTTTGCCAAAAGCTTAAAACTTCTCCCTAGGCAGAGCCTTTGTGACAAATCTGGCGGTAGTGATCCCCCCTTGGGATAAAACAACCCAAGTAGCCGAGTACCACTCAAGTAGCAAAAGATGCGCTTAACCGCCTGCAAATGCTTGACTCCTGGGCAGTGCATAAACCTGCTCATCTGTGAGATAGCAAACTGAATATCTGGCTGAGTAATGCATAAGTAAATCAAGCATCCAATAGCCTGCAGATAGAGAACAACATCAAATGCATCCCCAACATCATGAAGACTCAATCGTAAACCTGTCTCCATAGGAGTGGCAATAGGCTTACAGTCTTCAAGGCCAAAACATTGCAATAATGTGTCAATATATTTCGTTTGACACAAAGCCATTCCACCATCAACTTGCATAAACTCAATGCCCAAATAGTGATGCAAATGCCCCAAATTAGACATCTCAAATGAGGCATGAAAATCAGCCTTAAAATCAGCAATAGGCTTCTCAATGGGACCAGTGAGCAGCATGTCATCAACATAGACAACAATGATTAGAAGCACATCATTAGCACGCCTTTCTGCACAAAGCCATGGGGCTGAAAAACATACACTTCTTCATGCAAGTCACCATTTAGAAATGCTATTTTAATGTCCAAATGATGTACATTCCAACCATGATGAGCTGCAAGTGCACAAATGCTCCGAACAGTAGTCATACGACATGTAGGTGCAAAGGTCTCATCAGAATCAATGCCTCTTTCCTGTGCATAACCCTTTGCAACAAGCCTAGCCTTATACTTGTCAACTGTACCATCCGGTTTACGCTTCAACTTGTATACCCACTTAGTGCAAATGGCCTTCTTGCCTGGAGGCAAGTCACATAAAGACCAAGTACCATTCTTCATTATAGCATCATACTCAGATTGCATAGCAGCCATGCAATTTTCTGAATTTTGTGCTTCATCACATTTGACATATCATGAACCGTACACCTGTCATCAACAAATTTCACAACCAAGCCAATCTTGGCTAATGCAGAAACTGATATCTTGATCCTTGGCACAAATAAAGCATCTGACAAAGTGAAAGAACTACCATAAGAAGTAGTCAAAATGATCTTACCAACTCCCATAACAGGATATGAGGAGTTGTTGGCACATGTAACAGTATTCCATGTAGGGGCAGGCTCGAGTGAAGAGAAGAAACTGCGCTGCGAGGTAATATGTTTGGTTGCCCCACTATCAAACTGCCAAACATCTGAGTCTACTCCAGACATGCACTGCTCATGAGAAGATGGGTCAAAACTGCAAACAGTAGTAAACGCCCATTCTTCTTCTTACACAAGATTAGCAGACTCCATTTTTGGTGTAGAGGCTTCTGCAACAACCATTCCAGCCTCTTTCTTCTTTGCCTCTTTTGCAGCTAGTTTTGGACAGTTCTTTATGATATGATCATTCCCTTTAAAGTACTTACAAAACAATTTCTGCTTTTGTGATTTTTTCTCATCTTTGTCTTGGTTCTTCGAATGTGCAGCATTTGCAAATTTCTGCTTACTAGTAGAAATGATCTTCCTACAACAGAACAGAAACTAACTCCTCAAATGACAAGGCATTTGGATTGCCTTTCATCATCAACCGAAGAGTAGAAGCAAAACTCTGATATGAATCAGGAAGACTAAGAACGGTCTGCACAAGTGAGCTATCTAGTATAACCTCATCAGCAGAAATCAATTGTTCCTTCAAGTCTTTGATCTTTTTTAGGAAACTATCCATAGAATTACCTTCATTCATGTGCTCACTCTCCAACAGTTTTCGGAGGTAAGCAACACAAGCCTCATTCCTAGCTTGGTACAATGTGGTAAGTGTATCCCAAGCATCCTTAGCTGTTCTACAAGAGCGAATATGAGGAATAATGGCACGTTTGACAGAAAAAGCTATCAATGCATGTGCATGGGCATCTCTACCATCCCAATGAATCTGCTCTGCAGTAGGTGCAGCAAAAACCACAACACGAACAGGAATATGCAGAATACCATCATCTTTGACACCTTTTGCATCAGCTTCAGTACTTGCAGTTGTAATAGTTGCAGGTGTGATATGATGTTTTTTGACACCCTGCACAATGTTCCACAGTCCTTTTGCAACCAACACATGTCGCAACATATAAGCCCATAACAGGTAGTTGGTACCATCCAACTTATCATTGGACACTTCCAATTTTCCCTCATGTGGATAATTTCCTAAGGTCCAAACACATGGTATCACATGGATACTTAATCAAATGAGCCTTACCCTCTCACATACACCCCAAGTTAACACTAGGAGAAGATTCTCCCAAGAGCAAGGTCCCAAATCCTTAGGATAAATTAACCCTAAGGCTAAAACCCTCCAAACAAGAGTTAAAATGATTTAAATAATTCAAGGGTTCAAGGCCTATACTTGGAGAATATTTCCCAAGGGTTTCTCATAGAAGTCCAAGGGTTCTCCAAGGGACTTTGGATCCTCAAAACTCATGCCTTGTCACTTGGATCTATAGTTATATAAAATTCTTCCCCACTTTAAATATTTTTGTATTGATAAATATGTAGAAGTATCTTATGTGGAGTATTTGCCCATGCCCCATGATAAATCTCATCCATCATAGTCTTCATCTCTCTAATTCACCTCTTTATCAAAAAGGGATCCTATCTTGGACTAGATCTGAAAAGATGGGAATACATGTGTGCAATGATCGCTGTCCAAATCATAATAAAGACCATGTAGCTTTGCATGTAAGTGACTAAATTAGATGAAAGGTATGGAAAGAATGAAAAGGGTGGATCTAAAATATGCCCATCTAATTGAATGATTATTATGTGGGAATTGGGCATCCATAGCACAAACATGTGAAGTAGGTGGATTCTAAGTATTTCAAGCTAACTTGCTATCTAGTAACCTTTTGTAAATGGAACTACCAAAATAGGTAGATCGTTTGAATACTTTGAGATTGAATTCAATGAATTTTAGGTTGACCAAAAACATCCAAGTTAGATGTTTTTCTACTAAAATTCACTTCAACTTCTACTGACTCTTTTCTTCACGGACTACTATATGTCCAACTAGGCTTTAGAGTTCCGATTAGAATGTAGAAGTGCTCCATTGAATTCTTGGGAAATCAACTTCAAATTTTGGATCAAAACAAATTCGAATGAATTACCTTAGGATATTTTCACAAAGACTTGAGTTGTTTAGTGGGGATGGATGTGTCACTCTATCTATGTATTTAGATCATTTGCTCTAGGGGCTTTGTTACACTTATGTGTTTCTCGAGTACCTTTGATGTGAACCTTTTCCCTTTACATGGGCACTTTTTACTTTAGTGCTAACTATGGGTTTTTTCCCCATGTTACCACATACATGATAGACTTATATGTGGTGGTACTTTGTGCTTAGGGATATTACTCAACTCTTACTTTAGTTTTGTTCATCATCAATAGAGAGAGAGAGAGATAATCCAACCATCTATCTTCTCCATGTGTCTTGTTGCATTTGTGCTCCTTATGTGTGCTTCTTGTGTCTCTATCGCACTTCAACACACACCCAACAGTCCTTCAGGATCCTTTTGGTAATTATCATCATCTTGTTGATAATGATCAAAGGGTTTTTGGCCTCAATCATAACCTTGATATTCTGGACCATGCTATCCTAATGGTTGTGAGTTTTTGATGGCATTGGGTCTTGTAATGTTACCTTTTTCGGTAGGCTGGATTGTATTTATGTACAACACTTGGTAACATATTCATAACTGTAGAATATTAGGCTTCACCTGATTAGTTGTGGTAATCCTACAACGAGCATGATACATACAGTGCTCTCTATGATGATCCATCAAATTAAAAAGCATAAAATATAATTGATTTAGAGCATAAGTAGCAGTGATATGGATCAAATTTCAACACCTAGTACAATAAATTTACTTGAATGAATCGGTTAGGAAATTGGGTGGTATCGGAATGATAGTTGTGAAGGGCTTTGGTGTGTAGAAACCTTCAACATGCTCTGATACCAATGAAGGGCTTTGGTATGCAGAACAAGAGGAGGAAGGAGGAGATGGAGGAAGAGAGAAGAGAGGAGAGACGCTCACAGATGCACGGGAGCCTCAAACCCACATAGTGATCTCTCATGAGGCAATGTTCTATATATGATGTATATATGAATATAGGGGGTAAGGTCACATGACCCTTACATCCCCAACAAGTTGTAGAGTCCAAGGTTCACTCTATACATGGATTTACCATTTTCAAATTGTGTTCTAGTTGTTCCGTAGCATCAATGATTTGATCCAAAGTTTGACTGTTATCTAAAGTATATATTCTCTTTGTTCAAAATTGGATTAAGCCCATAAATGAACCAACCATGCACCATGTATGTTGGGGGATGTTTTTTGTTCAAAATCTATCATATGATGCTTCTAAATAAGGAATCATAATCAATAGTTGAGTGATTAGGTCATTGAATCATGTATTGAAATGTTATAAACAATTTCCCTTTGGTTTTTTATTCCTAAATTAGTGTAGAAAAGCATCGTGCAAATGTATGCAGGTAGTGAAATGATTCGGGGTAAATTTTGTTAGCCATCGTACTGCTTCACCATCAAAGGTTGCATGGAAAACCTAACATTTTTTGGTGTCATCTTGACCACCTTCATAAAGTGTATTGAGTATAGAATAGCTTGACATGCACATGTGGGTAATCTTTTGCTTTGCTGTCAAGTCGATGAAATTGTATTTTGATAATGTGATGTCCTAGGTTAGCCATCACCACAGAAAACTTCCATTTCCAACACTCCTCATTAATGGGAATTAATGGTAGGGTCTCCATGATGCTTTTCTTTGAATCCAGTTGGCTACCATTGATTTGCAATCATCTCCTTGTACTTCTAGCTCTTCCTTTAACTACTATGCCCACAACATGCCAAGAAGACTCAACATTGGCTCAATATCCCAGGGTTTCTTACCTTCTACCCTTGCTAGTTCCCTTTTTTTATCAACGATCCTTCACCCCTTTCACCTCCACTTTTGTAGCCTCAAACATCGCACTTACTTCCAAGAATTGGGTGATTAATGGGTGTGAAACTACTCCCTTTTTCATTAGTGAAAAGCAGCTTTTTGAGATACATACTCTACCCAAAATCACACTTTCAGACCCTTTGCCTATTTCAAATTCGGAGTTCCCTAGTTTTTCTAGATTCTTTTGTGCTCCTTTATACTAAGAAAACCATGTACCAAAATGTCTTGGAGTTGTGGCTCTCCATCAACCTAATCGACTCAAAGTACTTTCTATAGTATTCATTCACCATTAGTGCCCCATCATATGTTTGCAGGCGTTTATCCTTCTCTACAAACTATCATCCTAGATTGTATCATGAATAGATAGAATATGTGTTTGATTCCATGAGTGCACACATACTACATCGTGCTGCATCTACTTATGCATTGAATATCAACACCAAATTAATAATGAATATAAAAGAATGCGGCAAAGATAGACAATAATGGCACCAGAAACATTGATGATCTTCATTAATATAACGAATATACAACAGACAATCTTTGTAGAATGTCGGCAAACTCTATCTCCTTTGGAACTTCTCTCACAGAGACTTCCTACCTATGGAATATCTATAGAGTAACTCTCCCTCTGGAAGTTCGCCACCATTATAATCTTTCGTGCATACATGTATTCTGAATCGATGATTGTAGTGGGAAATCCTAGGAAAGCTAAAGTTATATTTACATCAGATGCTTTCCAATGTTCAAATACACAATTTTTTGAGATAAATTTTACAAACTTAGTATGCACTAGTGGCAACCTAATAGCTCTCATAAGATATGTATGCCACATGAGATGTCTTGGAATGAACCACGTCTTAAATCTAAGCAACGAGGCCTCCAATACCTTCTTATGTACTCAATCATAAGATTTGTGAGTTCTTATAACACTTTTAGAAGGGTCACTCTAAATTATATGCAAGATTTCCCATTCCATGATCGACATATAATCTTGATGGTGAATTTGGGGTTTGCACATATAATCTTGATGGTGAATTTGGGGTTTGCTTGATTTCATCCTGGTATATATAATCCATGACCTACACATTCTTTTGTGATTCACATGTTTTGTGTGTATTTGGGGTTTGCCAAGTTTCATTGTGGTATATATAATCCATGACCTACACAGTCTTTTGTGCTTCACACTTTCTGTGTGCATTTGCTTCATTTCTTTTTGCTCCATTTTTTGCTTTCATGAATATGTTTCAATTTGTTGCGCCTTGTGGATATCCAACTAATATTGGAAGTAAAAATCTCGCTATTGATTGTAGCTTTAAGCATGTCTTCATGTGGAAAACCTCATACATGGGCAAGTCCAAAAATCTTATCTTTTCTCCATTCTAATACAAACCTCTTATCACTGTTTTAATAGCCCAATTGTCCTCCCATATTGGAAGGCACACTTCTACTTGATATATTTGTGCATACGAGTGAGCTACCCCTGTCCACCTTATGGCACCCGTCTCCCTCTCTATCTCTCTACATTGCCTAATCCTTCTAATTGAATCATGCCACCTTCCTCCATCTACTTGTTTGTTGTGATTCAACAGAGTTATGGTATTAGAGCTTGAACATGATGTTTCTTAGCCTCCTCTCTCTGCACACTAGTAGGATTTGGAAGGCTCCATATACCTCATTAATTTAATTTACTCAAGAGCGGGTTATAGCCCTATCAAATAAGTCTTGGAATAGAAAAGCGGTTTATTAGATGAGGGCCAAGTTTCATCGACACCTACACATATAAGGACAAGTTGGGTGGAGAACGAAAAAAATACTATGCATTCCACATGGTAATCCTTAGTCTCCTTAAGAAAGAAGAGCATGTACCCTTTCGAATTTGGGCATATAAGGACAAGTTGGGTGGAGAAGAAAACAAACCTATTCATTCCAAGTACTTGCTATTGCATCATAATGTCAAATCCATACTATATTGCTACGGATGGCCACTCTACTTACCTTGCATGCAACTCTATATCTCCTTCACACCTTGCAAGTTGCACTCATTTTGTGTCGTTTTTTCTTGTGTGTGTGTACATGTATGTATGTATGTATGTATGTATGTATGTATGTATGTATGTATGTATGTATGTATGTATGTATGTATGTATGTATGTATGTATGTATGTATGTATGTATGTATGTATGTATATATATATATATATATATATATATATATATATATATATATATATATATATATATATATATATATATATGTGTGTGTGTGTGTGTGTGTGTGTGTGTGGGTCTTCTATGGTAAAATCCAAAGAAAACCTCTTCCACATGGACCTTTGTTTTTCCTCATAGTTCATGGTGTGGACCACTTTTAAGTAGCATTTAATAGTTATCCTCCAACTCTCCAAAGAGAACCCCAATTTATGGATCATGAATGCAAAAAGAGACATCACCAAGTTTGCATAATGAAAAACATAACCCTTAAATCATGTGTAAAAGAGCATCTTCAGTTATGTCTGAG
Organism: Ceratopteris richardii; assembly: GCA_020310875.1. Taxonomy (NCBI): domain Eukaryota; kingdom Viridiplantae; phylum Streptophyta; class Polypodiopsida; order Polypodiales; family Pteridaceae; genus Ceratopteris; species Ceratopteris richardii. The sequence goes on from CM035412.1 coordinate 181,960,651, forward strand.
ATCCTCATGCCTCATGTGGAAATAATAGCAAGCCACTTCACCTTGTCTATAGAATTTAATCTACAGACTCTTTAACTTATCAAGCCCATTGTTTCTTCATTGAAGACTAGAACTCAATGGTTCAAAGTGTGTTTATATTTTCACCTATGAATATGGACCCACAAAAGAATAAATGAAATCAACCAAAATTAGGCTTGATGAGAGCTATTTAGGCAACCATGGTGTTACATAGGACATCTACTAGGAACCTCCTCCTTATGAGAGATAGTGCTTGAGTGCTATTTGGCACTTGTAGGGGCATCCAAGTGGATACACTACATGGAGACACAGAGAGAGAGAGAGAGGAATGATATTGAGGATGGATCATTTGGTCGAGAGGCAAGGTGATCGAGCATCTCTCACATGGAATACCTCTAAGTCATCATCTTCATCATCATCTTTTTTTCTTTTTAATACTTTTTAAAGTCTAGAAAAATAAGAGTTCATTGAGAAGCTTTAGAGGTAACCAAGACTTGGAATCAGAGCACTTATCCCTAGAGATTAGGATCTCTTCTTTTGTCTCTTTGAGAGAGTGAGAAAGAGAAGCCTCCTTTTGCAATAGACCTATGAGATGGGTAAGAGAAGCCTAGGCAAACCTAATAAAATGAAGGGGGATAGTCATAGAGAATGTCCCCTCCTAAAAGACCCTAAACTACCTAGCTTTAGGGGGAATGATCAAGAATGCAAGAAGGATGTGGTCTACACTTTTCTCCAAAAGTGGAGAGACTGTTGAGATATCAAGCTCAACATGTGATGATCCAGGATGACACATACCACTTTTTCGTTTCTCTGACATGTATAGTGGTCATGCCGGTATATGTTAGGGATACTTCATTGAGCTTTATTAGATTTATCTACTGAGAGTGATGACACATTTGTTTCTTGCCAGCTCACTCATTCGTGAACATTAGGTTTTTCCTTATGTACTGATCTTTATATATCACACTTGTTGTATTCTTGTTTTTAGGTCATTCTTGTACATTCCTTTTATGTAATAGAAGAAGAAGAAGAAGAAGAAGAAGAAGAAGAAGATCATTCTTCCTTGCCTCAATCTGTGTGTGTGCTTCTCCTTGAGAGTGAGAGAGTGTGTGTGAGCTCTCTTCCTTATCTCCTTCCTCGTGACACGATATCATAGCCAGCATGGCTTTAGAGAGCTCGTGGAGAAGGCGACGGTGAAGACTATGCGGTGGGGCATGGAGAAAACACGATTTCACAAACGGCCTCTGTTTGCTACGAAAATCAGCATGAAGGTAGAGGACCACAAAAAAACCAGGTCAGTTTCAGAAACTGTAACTTGTGTTGTGTTTACACGAAAACTGTGTTTTTCTGATATTGAACTGTCACATCATAGTGCAACAGTGTTCAAGCAGAAGTGGTGCTTGTAGTGTTTTGCAGTGTTGTGAATTATTGCAGAAATGGCAAACACAAATGGAATGAGTCAGCTTATGAGCGACAAGCTGGACAAGAACAACTTCCATGCTTGGAGATTCAGAATGATGAATTTCCTAATGGGAAAGGTTACTGGAAGTACATCGAAGGAGAGAATGAAAATGCTCCATAGTTACCAGAAAGGAGTCAGATTGCAGACCAGTTAAGAGCATATGAGGAATGGAATCAAGGAGCACAAAAGGTAATGTATTGGCTATCTGTTAGCATACGGGATAGCATGATTGGACACATATAGGATGCGAAGACTCCAAAAGAGGCTTGGAATAGTTTGGTCACTTTGTATGAGACTAATACAAAGGCACGGAAATTGCAACTCAAGAACGAGCTGCATACATTGGAAAAGAAGAGCATGTTGGTAAGTGACTACACTCTAAAAATCAAAAGCATATGTGAGTCACTTGCATCAAATGGCATGAATGTGGATGATGATGATAAGGTGGAAGTATGTCTTCATGGTTTAGGAGCTGCATATAAGCAGTTCAGAACTTCCATACAGACCAGGGAAAATATTCCGAATTTTGCTGATCTGGTATCTATGCTGATTATTGAAGAAAAGAATCTTGGTGAGGATTCAAACTCCCAAGGAAAGCCCAGTTCTGAGCAGGTATTCTACTCTAGCAAAGGAAGAGACAGAGGTAGAGGTTTTGGAAGTGGAAGAGGAAACAGTAACCAAGACCAAGGTCAACAACAGAATCATGCAGGAGGAAGAGGACAGTTTCAAGGAAGGGGGAGCCAAAGAGGTCGCAGAAATTTCCAAAGAAATGATTCAGGTAATGATAGTAAAGGATGCTAGAATTGTGGTAAACCTAGACACTTTGAACGTGATTGCACGTTGAGGAATCAAAATAACAGAAGGCAGCAAAACAACTATGCATCCACAAGTGCAGATGATTCTGAGAAGTTGTTTATGGTTCAACATCACATGATGAATACGATGTCTGCTGGTGTTTCAAAATCGAATGATAATGTCTGGTATGTTGATTCAAGTTCTTCAAATCACATGACCAATCATGCAAAATGGTTTAGTAGTTTGCAGAAAATGCCAGTTCCTGGATATGTTGAAACAGGTGATGATACATCGCATCCTATTGAGCATATAGGAAACATAGCATTGTCTATGGAGGATGGGAAGGTAAAACATCTTGCTGATGTGTTGCATGTTCCAAATATAACAAAGAATCTGGTTTTTGTTGGACAAATGGTTGACCAGGGACTACAAGTCAGGTTCAATGCTGATGGATTATATGTAGGAGAGTACAAGCAGGATGGACGATTGGTTGCCAAAGGAAACAAAGTGGGTAGGATGTTCACCTTAAATGTGAAGATTCCTGAAATGAATGCAGCCATGTTTGCAAAAGGAGCAGGAGTTATTGCAGATATAGAGATATGGCACAAACGGATTGGACATGCAAACTTGCAAAGGCTGAAACTGATGCAGTCAAAGGAGATTTTCCATGGACTACCAAATTTCAAAGTTGCAGAAATGCAAAAGGTATGTGCAACATGTCAATTTGGTAAACAGTCAAGAGCATCATTTCCACATGACAAGCATGTTAGTGAGAATGTACTAGAAGTAGTACATACAGATGTTTGGGGTCCAGCAAAGACCACATCTATTGGTGGTTGCAGGTTTTATGTTACTTTCATTGATGACCATACACACAAAGTATGGGTATATTTCATGAAAGAAAAGAGCGAGGTGTTCACTCACTTCCAGAATTTTAAAGTTATGGTGGAAAAAACTGACATGGAAGTACATTCAAACACTAAGATCTGATGGAGGAGGTGAATACATGTCAAATGAGTTCAGCAGTTTTCTGAAAAATCATGGAATTCGGCGTCAATTTTCATGTGGGTACACACCACAACAGAATGGCATTGCTGAATGCAAAAATAGACATATTGCAGAAATAGCAAGAGCGTTAATGGTTGAGAAGAATATGCCTCATTGTTATTGGGCAGAAGCTATGCATACTCCTGTATACATCATGAACAAAACTTCGACTGCTGTTGTACATCAAGTTACACCTAAAGAGAAGTTTACAGGTAAAAAGCCAAGCTTATCACATTTGAAAGTTTTTTGTTGTATTACATATGTACATGTCCCAGATGAATTGAGGACGAAGCTTGATCCAAAAGCAGAAAAGTATGTCTTCATTGGATACTCCTTTGAGCAAAAGGGATATAAATGTTATAACCCACTCACACGACAGGTAAAGGTGAGCAGAGATGTGGTATTTGATGAAATGTCAAGCTTCTATGCAGATGCCAAAGAAGGACTGAGTCTTGAACCAAATGACAAAGAAAATGCTGAAAAATCAAGTGCAAAATCTCAAGTTTTGAGTGGATCGGATGCATCACCAAGCAATAGTTCCAACTCAAATCCATGGAGTGGGAGATTACGTGGAAATTTTAGCCTAGAAAATTCATCAAATACATCCAATAAAGGTAAAGAAAAGCTTTCTGCTGGTCATAAAACATGTCCAGGCTTTGAAGACGTTGATGGAGATTCAAGCGGTTCAAAAAAGAGTCTTGATGAGGAACTTGGATTGCCCTCTGTGAAGACTCCAGGAGTAAGAAGGGCACATGCAGATGATACAAGGAGAAGTGACCCAGGACCAAGAAGATCTGGGAGGATGAGGAATTTAGTGCAACAATTGACATATGATAGTTACATGGCTTGTCATTATGCCTACATGACAAAGGTAATACAAGATGCTGAACCTTCTTGCTTTGAAGATGCAATTGGAATTGCAGATTGGGAAAAATCTATGGATGAGGAGATGGTTGCACTTTATGGAAATGATACATGGAAGCTAGTTCCATTGCCGCAAGGAAAGAAACCCATAGGCTATAAATGGGTTTACAAGGTAAAGCATAATGCTGATGGTAGCATAAGCAAGTATAAAGCACGATTGGTAGCTAAAGGATATGCACAGACATATGGCATTGATTATGAGGAAACATTCAGCTCTGTAGCTAAAATGTCTATTGTTAGGAAACTTGTTGCATTAGCTACAACAAAAGGATGGACTTTGCATCATATGGATGTGATGAATGCTTTCCTACATGGTGAGTTACAGGAAGAAGTATATATGGACCAGCCACAAGGATATGAAGATTCAAAGCATCCAGAATATGTTTGCAGGTTGCAAAAGGCTTTGTATGGGCTGAAGCAGGCTCTGCGTGCATGGCATGCAAGGATTGTTGATTACTTAACCAGCATTGGGTTTTCTATGTGTTATGCAGATCATTCACTATATGCAAGGAAGGCTGATGATGGCATCACGATTGTGGCCATTTGTGTTGATGACTTGATTGTAGGTGGCGATAATGAAGAAAGCATCAAAGAGGTAAAGCAACTTCTTATGCAGAAATTTGACATGAAAGATCCTAGTGTGCTACGCTATTTCTTGGGCATTGAGTTTATACATACAGAAATAGGTATATGGATGTCGCAAAGGCAATATGCCTTGAATATGCTGCAAAAGTATGGTATGGCTGGTTGTAAGCCAATTTCTATGCCATTCGATCAGAATTTGAAGTTGGATACTGAAGCATTGGAAAGTGCTACTATGTACAGGAAAACTGTGGGAAGCCTTATATATCTTACAAATACAAGGCGTGATTTAAGCTATACTGTTGGACTTGAAAGTCGGTTTATGCAGGTTCCCAGGAAGCCACATTTGGATGTTGTGAGGCGCACTCTATGTTATGTGAATGCTACTTTGGATTATGCATTGTTTTATGAAGCTGGTGTAGATTTGCAGGTTCATGGATACACCGATGCAGATTGGGCTGGTAGTACTCTAGATAGAAGATCTACTAGTGGCTTTCTTTTCTCACTTGGAGGTGCCGCTATTACATGGAGCAGTAAGAAGCAGCCCACTGTTGCTTTGTCGAGTACAGAGGCTGAGTATAGAGGTGCTGCAATGGCAGCATGTGAGGCATCATGGCTGGAGATGTTACTTGCAGATTTAGGTGTGGAAGTGCAAAAGCCTATCACTATCTATTGTGATAATCTTAGCAGCATACAATTAGCACGCAACCCTATTTTCCATGCTAGAACAAAGCATATCGAGGTACATTATCACTTCATCAGAGAGAAGGTATTAGCAGGTGATATTGATCTTGTTTATGTGAGAAAAGATGAGCAGGTTGCTGATATTTTCACCAAAGCACTTGGAGCTGAGAAGTTGAAGAAGTTTCGAGAGATGCTTGGATTACTGGATATGGCGTTGAGCTTGAGGGGGAGTGTTGAGATATCAAGCTAAACATGTGATGATCCAGGATGACACATACCAGTTTTTCGTTTCTCTGACATGTATAGTGGTCGCGCCGGTATATGTCAGGGATACTTCATTGAGCTTTATTAGATTTATCTACTGAGAGTGATGGCACATTTGTTTCTTGCCAGCTCACTCATTTGTGGACATTAGGTTTTTCCTTATGTACTGATCTTTATATATTGCACTTGTTGTATTCTTGTTTTTAGGTCATTCTTGTACATTCCTTTTATGTAATAGAAGAAGAAGAAGAAGATCATTCTTCCTTGCCTCAATCTGTGTGTGTGCTTCTCCTTGAGAGTGAGAGTGTGTGTGATAGCTCTCTTCCTTATCTCCTTCCTCGTGACAGAGACTTGCATCAATTCAAGGGCACCCTAGTTCAATAGCATGTGCTTGAGTCAAGTAAGGGTCAGACAAACAATCTTGTGGAGGTTGACTATCTATAGGGAAATCCTCGTAGGTGATTTTAAACTCTGTAGCATAATTTTATACCAGTTGATAGGATTGTTGCATAAGATTGAGTAATATTTCATACAACAAAGAGGTATATTTTATCTATCTAAAGCACTTTGAGAATTACCTCTTCATAACTTCATAATCTTTAAAATGCATATGATCAAACTCTATTAGCCATTTAATCCCTTCATCATTGATTATAGCTTGGAAAAACTCAGCATTTGTGGGCGGTGTCTCTATTTCCATCTAGAATGTTATAGTGATTTTCAAACATATAGATATGGGCATTCATATCATCATTATAGTAACACCACCTTCATTTGAATTCAAAATCCACTTGTAGAAGTCGTGAAACACTTCTAGAGTCTATATAAAGACTTGAAATCACTTGTATAATACATGGAAGCAATATACATACACTTGTGACCATCATTGTCTTGCTCCTTCAATTTTCTGCATCATATTCTTTGCCAATAGTAATTTTGTAGAGGCTGTTGCTCTCTCTCCAGAGCTCCAAATTGAGTGCACAATGGCTCATTGGAAAGATATTAGTGTCTAGTTTATGCCTATAAATTTTCATAGCATTTGATTTAGTATATTGGAAAAAATATCAGTTTTTCTATCTCGGGATCAATCTCTACATATTCCTAAAAAATAGGAGGTACCACCGTTGAGTGTCTGATTCATTCCTATAGCATATTCTGCTTATTCCTTATACTTTCATAAATTATATACACTCAGCCCTATGTGTATCATTCCCATAAAAGGATTTTTTCTAATTGTAATCACGCTGGTCGCTATGAGCATTTGAAGTTCATTATTTCTTCCATAGATAGTAAGTTTTTGAGCTAGTGGATACGCGAACCTATCTGTTTTGTATAGATTCTTTCTGATTGATGTTCCAAAGTACATAGTGCATTTCTTTACACTTATCGCATGCCTATAAGGCCTATTTGAGTCTCCATAAGCTCAAGGGCTGGTCTTGTGCCGGTTGGCTAGACCAAACTTCATCGCTTCGAAACGCACTTTTATGCCTTCTAGAAGCTTCTCCAAGTTCTTTCAGTGGTATCAGAGCTAGATCAATATGGGTGACGGCTTTTCCTTAATGATCAAGAAGCTTGATCGACACAACTACGAGGCTTGGCAAATTAGAATGGAGGCCTATTTGCAAGGGAGAAATCTTTATGGAATTGTAGTAGGTGATGAAGCTATGCCTATTCCAAGATCCAAAGGAGGACCTACACAAGAGGAGACAGATAAGCTCACACTTTGGTGTGCAAGGGATGCTCAAGCAAGGTCGTACATACTAAACTCTATCTCTGACTTTCTATTACCACATATTAGAGAATACAAGACATCTCAAGAGACTTGGATGCCCTCGAGACTTTCTTTTCTGCTAGTACCAAAGCAAGAAAGAATCATCTTTGGAAGGAGTGTTAGTATATGATCAATGTGTACCTCTCATGATTGTATGCACATTTCGTAAGGCCCCCATTATGAGAAGAAGCCAAGCGTGCATTACCCAATTGATGGGAATCCCAACTTGCATGTTGGATGAAGGTCATATTGGACCATGTAAGGTATTGTAAGGAAAGGGAGTTACCAGGGTCCCCAATTGTGGGGTATGGGGCAGCGGTGAGCAGCCCCGGCTGGGGGGTCCAAGGGGGCCAACGAGCCCCCTGGCTGGGGGGTCCCAAGGGGCAACGCCCCCAGCGCGACAGTAAAGGGAATATTCCAAGGAATATTCCCTCTCGGAGTTAGAAATCATTTATATTTGTTAGGTCGGTTCAATTGGTCTAAGCCGTGTATGGCAATTACGCGGGCGGTGGCCACCCACGCTCTACCGCCCATATATAGCCGTCCACTGAAGGCCACCCATGATCTTATATATACATGACTTTTGCACTACCTGAGACATCGAGTTGAGCCAGCATAGCTCTACCTTGTATCTCCCTATCTAGAGTTGTCTAGATGACCATTTAAGCTCTACCTTGAGAGCGCACGGGTGGACAACACCATCATCTTTGTACTTACTGTTAGTAGAAAATTATTGAGATTATTCTATATCTGTTATCTTCTCTACTAGTGCTCCTGTGTTATATTGCGTAACTATTGTCTCACATGGTATCAGAGCCGTAAGGTCGAATAGCTTGAGAAGTATCACTATTTTAGCCTACTAGCATACTAGAATATCAGTAGATTATTCGAGTGATTACATGATGGATTCATCGTCGAACATTGGTCTTGGTGCTTCAGCTAATGTTAATGATGCACCTATTCGAATTCGTCCACCTGCATTCACTGAAGGGAAGTTGGATGGATCCAACTATACACTCTGGAAGTTCAAAATTTCTACAATTTTGGACTCCTATGAATTACTTGACACTGTCATGGGACCGATGGGACTAGATCCAGAGCCTATACCAGTTGAAGATCCAGCTAATTCAAGATTGATGATTCAGCCAGATCCAGATCTTCTACGAGCTTGGAAGAGGCGGAATGCTGATGCATTATGTGCAATTGTCACTAGTGTAAGTGATTCTGTGCTTACTTTAGTTCAACATACTACTAAAGCACATGAGGCTTGGGGCATATTGGCTCGACAATATGAGACCAAGAACCACACTAGGATACAGAATTTAGAAAATCAGTTGGCAAATGAAAAGCATTCTGATTCTGAAAAGGCTGAAGATTTTATCAAACGGATAAAACATCTTCAAGACCGATTGGCTGCAGTTGGTGTTGTTATAACACCAGAAGAGCTGGCTTGAAAATGTGTACGTGTTCTTTCAGAAAAGTATGATGGATTAGTAACAGCCCTTAACACTCAGGAAAGACCAACTCCCCTCACATTTGAAGAGTTTTGTGCTATGCTTTTAGAAGAAGAGATGCGGTTGAGGAATCGGCAAAGCACAAGTGATGCTGCATTTGCAGCAAATGCAAAAGGTAAAGGCTCTTCTGATGTATCAAAGAAGAAGCCAAAGAAGAAAAAGTTCACAGGAAGTTGCTTCTATTGTGAAAAGAAAGGCCATGCCATCAAGGATTGCAGGAAGAAGCAAGATGATGAACGGAATGGGACTGTAAAATCATCATGGAAGAACAAAGAGTCTGCAAACAACACAGAGCTGGAACTTTGGGTAGCTATTGAAGAGGTATGTTCATCTGCTCAAGCTCATGTTGATGAACCATGGATTTTAGATAGTGGAGCTTCTCGCCATATGACCAGTAAAAAGGATTGGTATAGTTCCCTAGTGCCTCTACGGGAATCCATCAATGTAGTGGTGGGAAATGACTCCAAGTGTCCAACCAAAGGAACTGGAACCATATCTTTTATCACTTCTCTAGGTGTTGAGAAAAAGTTATCCGATGTTCTCTATGTACCTACACTCAAAAGAAATTTGTTGTCAGTTTCTGCAATAACAGATCGTGGACTTGAAGTTCACTTCAATAAGAGTGGTGCAGAAATCATGGATTCATCAGGTAATGTTGTAGGTAAAGGGATACGACGGGATAACTTGTATGAGTTAAGTGCTTTAACTGCTACAGAAGATAAAAATGTAAGCAGGTTATGGCACCAACGATTTGGGCATCTCGGATTTGCAGTTTTGAAGGAGATGCAAAGAACAGGGATGGTTGCTCATTTGCCTGCATTTTCAAAGTTGCAGGAACCTTGTGAAGCTTGTATGATGGGCAAGCAACAAGGAAAGGCATTTCCAAGAGAGACCAGCAATCGATCTCAAGCTCCTCTAGAGTTGGTACATGCTGATCTCTGCGGTAAAATGTCTACACCTGCTTTAGGAGGATCTTTCTACTTTTTGCTGTTAGTCGACGATTATAGTAGAAAGATGTGGGTTTATTTCATTCGAGAGAAGGCTGATGCTTTTGAAAAATTTAAACCGTGGCATAAGTATGTAGAAAATGAATCAGAAAGGAAACTGAAGAAATTTAGAACAGATAGAGCAGGTGAATTCTTGTCAACAGAATTCAACAATTACTATAAGGAGCATGGTGTGAAAAGGCAACTTACAACAGCTCATACACCTCAACAAAATGGCGTTGTTGAGCACAGGAACAGGACAGTAGTTGAAATGGCTCGTTGTATGTTAAAGGCTCAAGACATGCCTGATTCATTCTGGGCAGAAGCAGTCAATACAACAGTCTACATCCTCAATCGAAGCTACACAAAAGCACTGAAGGGGATGACTCCTCAAGAAGCATATTCTGGTAAAAAGCCTTCAGTTTTGCATTTCAGAATTTTTGGTTGTTTTTGTTATGCACATATTCCTGATTCAACAAGATCAAAGTTGGATTCAAAAAGCAAAAAGTGTGTCTTTCTAGGATATAGTGAAGAATCTAAAGCATACAGGTTGTGGGATCCTGAGGCAAGGAAGATTTTTGTCAGCCGAGATGTGGTGTTTGATGAACAACCCCACTTAGTAGAAGATAAAGGTAAATCTACTATCTCATCAAACGGAGAAATATCTCACCTTGTGCCTATCAAAAGACAAGTTAAAGTTGAGGAGGAGGAAACATCTGATGGAGAAATTTCCTCAATAAAAAGCCAACCAGTTGTAGCTGCACAACGTAAGCCACTACCGAAGTGGGCACAACAGCTCTTTGATGATCACAATCCACATGTAGATGTACCAGAATCATCATCGGATGGATTACGAAGATCAAAGAGAATAGAGGAGCAAAGAAGAGCCTCAGATCACATTGTTAACATGGCTCTAATGGCAGATATCATGGGCTCGATAAAGGAACCTACCACCATTGAAGAAGCCCTTGATGATCCAGGTTGGAGAGCGGCAATGCAGTCGGAGTATGATAGTATACTCAAAAATGATACATGGGATCTAGTCGACTTGCCGCCAAAGAAGAAGGTAATAGGTACTAAATGGATTTGGAAAGCTAAGTATAAAGCAGATGGAACATTAGAAAAGTATAAGGCAAGATTAGTTGCACAGGGTTTTTCACAGATCGAAGGATTTGATGTTCAAGAAACTTTTGCGCCAACAGCACGCATGACAACTATTCGGACGGTACTTGCAGTAGTTGCACAAAAGGCCTGGCCTATTTTCCAGATGGATGTCAAATCTGCATTTTTGAATGGTCACTTCAAGGAGGAGGTATATGTATCTCAACCACCAGGTTTTGAGGTGCCCAATTCAGAAAATAAAGTTTGCAGGTTGAAGAAAGCTTTGTATGGACTTAAGCAAACTCCACGGGCTTGGTACCAACGGATAGATAATTTTTTCAAAAATATGGGTTTTGAAAGAAGTACTTCTGATGCTAACTTGTATGTAACGAAAAGGGATAGCAGGCTAGTTGTTGTCATTGTATATGTAGATGATTTGATCATTACAGGAGATCATCAGGAACTCATCAATCAAACTCGGATCAGCTTGGGAACTGAGTTTGAAATGACAAATTTAGGTCTTCTCCATTTTTTTCTAGGAATTGAAGTATGGCAAAGGAAGGATGGCATTTTCATCTCACAACAAAAATATGCCAAAGAAATTCTCAAGGCATTTGGAATGATGGACTGCAAACCAACTAGCACACCTATGGAGGTAAATCATAAGCTATCTATAGATGATAACATGCCTGATGTAGATGCTAAGAAGTATAGGAAGCTCATTGGAAGTCTTATTTTTCTGTGCAACACTAGACCAGACATTTGCTATGCTGTTGGAGTATTAAGCAGGTTTTCCAACAAACCTAAGGAGAGTCACTGGAATGCTAGAATGCGAATTCTAAAGTATATTGCAGGAACCTTGGATTTCGGTATTTTGTATACCACAGGTGATACACTTCAAGGATATTGTGATTCAGATTGGGCTGGAGATTGTGATTCTAGAAAATGAGTTTCTTGATATTGTTTCTCACTTGGTTCAGGAATATTTTCTTGGGTAAGTAGGAAGCAACCAACTCTCGCACTCTCCTCCACTGAAGCAGAGTAGAAAGCAGCTTGTTTTGCTTCTTGTGAGGCAGTCTGGTTAAGGAAAATTCTTGTAGATCTAGGCTTTCCATCAAATATGGCGACTGTACTCAAGTGTGATAATCAAAGTTGTATGGCTATTGCAAAGAACCCAGTATTTCATGCTCGCGCCAAGCACATAGAAGTACAGTACCATTACATTTGTAAGCTAATTGAAGATGAAATTGTGGAGCTAGAATATTGCCCAACAGAGGCAAATTGTGCTGACATATTCACTAAAGCACTTGGAAGAGAGAAGCTCAACAAACATCTTCAACAGATGGGCATAGGACCAAGACCTACTTGATTTATCTTTGGTGAACATTGAGGGGGGGTGTTAGTGTATGATCAAGGTCTACCTCTCATGATTGTATACACATTTTGTAAGGCCCCCATTATGAGGAGAAGCCAAGCGTGCATTACCCAATTGATGGGAATCCCAACTTGCATGTTGGATGAAGGTCATATTGGACCATGTAAGGTATTGTAAGGAAAGGGAGTTACCAGGGTCCCCAATTGTGGGGTCCGGGGCAGCGGTGAGCAACCCCAGCTGGGGGGTCCAAGGGGGCCAGCGGGCCCCCTGGCTGGGGGGTCCCAGGGGGCCAGCGGGCCCCTTGGTGGGGGTATGGGGGCAACGCCCCCAGCGCGACAGTAAAGGGAATATTCCATGGAATATTCCCTCTTGGAGTCAGAAATCATTTATATTTGTTAGGTCGGTTCAATTGGTCTAAGCCGTGTATGGCAATTACGCGGGCGGTGGCCGCCCACGCTCTACCGCCCATATATAGCCGTCCACGGAAGGCCACCCATGATCCTATATATACATGACTTCTGCACTACCTGAGACATCGAGTTGAGCCAGCATAGCTCTACCTTGTATATCCCTATCTAGAGTTTTCTAGATCACCATTTAAGCTCTACCTTGAGAGTGCACGGGTGGACAACACCATTATCTTTGTGATTGTTGTTAGTAGAAAATTGTTGAGATTATTCTATATCTGTTATCTTCTCTGCTACTGCTCCTGTGTTATATTGCGTAACTATTGTCTCACAAGGAGTTCAACCAAATGAAGAAGACACCTAAACAAACTATCACAGAGTTTGTTACCAAAGTCAAGGAGGTTGTGGATGAGTTAGCATCCATTGGAGAGCTGATTGAAGAAGAGGCTATCATGAGGCAAATTCTCAATGGCTTTCAAAGTGATAAGCAATGGCAATCCTTCACGACGGATTACGATCTCATCATGGATGTGCAGACTCCAGACTTCAACATCTTTCTTGGAGAACTCTTCAATCAAGAAGGCAACAATAGCATAAAGGAAGGTAACTCCTATCATGGTAATTCAACTAGTGCTCTATATGTAGATAAGAAGGATAAGAAGCAGAAAGGCAAGAAGAAGCAAGAAGATGAAGAAGAGACTTCTCAAGCCAACTTTGGAAGCAAGAGCAAGTGGAAAGGGAAGAAGAAAGGACCAAAGCAAGACAAATCCAAAGGTTAGAATGTTCAACCTTGTGCCATCTGCGATAAGAGCAACCACACCATTCAGAATTGCTAGTTCAATGGGAAGACCCAGAAAGGAAGTGGAAGAGGTGGATATGGCAGCAATAGAGGCAAAGGTGGACACAACTTCAACAATAACAATAGAGGCTATAATAGAAGGGACTACAACAATTATTCTGAAGATCAACCACATGAAGAATCATTGCTTCTCATGAATCTAAGCCACAAAGAAGGTAAAGAAGATGATCATTTGTTCTACATAGATTCAAGATGTTCGAATCATGTTGCAGGCAACATTTCTCTTCTATCTGATTTGGAAAGTCCAAAGCATAGACATGAAGTACAAAACAGCGGATGACACAAAGCACAATGTGGAGAAGATTGGTAATGTCAAAGCTTCAAATGGTAGGACAAAAATTCTGAGCAAGGTCCTCTATGTACCCACTATCACTAAAAACCTAATAAGTGTAGGCCAAATAGTTGAAAAAGGCTTGCAAGTTACGTTCACCCAACATGGAGCTTTTGTGGAAGATCCATGTCAAGGCTTCAAGAAGATAGCCAGAGGTGAGAAGCATGGTAGGCTCTTTACTTTTGAAGTAAGAGAAACCAAGAACATAGCTCTATTCACTTTTGGGTCTCAAACCCTAAGTGATCTTGAAGTGTGGCATAAGAGACTTGCTCATGTGAATGAAAGAACCTTGAAGGATATATGCAGGGATCAAAGTGTTCTAGGATTATCAAACATATCAAAACAACACATGATCAACAGGTGTGATGCATGTCAGATTGGGAAGGCACAAAGACAACCATTCAACCACAAAGGCTATATCCACAACAACTTATTGGACTTAGTACATACAGATGTATGGGGACCAAGTCAAGAACCTTCATTGGCAGGATCAAGGTATTATGCCTCATTTATTGACGACCATAGTAGATGGACTGTTCTATACTTTATCAAGAGTAAGAATGAAGTGTTTGATTGCTTCAAAAAGTATCTAGCACATGTAGAGAATCATACAAGTATATCACAAAAGAAGCTCAAATATGATGGAGGGGGAGAATACTTCTCCAAAGAGTTTCATGAGTTCTTGCAGGACAAACGTGTCAAAAGGGAAGTGACTACCAGGTACTCTCCTCAACTAAATGGAATCACTGAGAGGAGAAACAAGACATTGGTTGGATCAGCCAGAACAATGCTTGAAGAGAAGAAGCTGCCACATTATCTATGGATAGAAGCTATTTCAACTGCTATGTACCTTGTCAATAGACTACCATCCAAATCACTTCAAGGTATGACTCCTTATGAAGCATGGCATGGAAGAAAACCTAGTCTTGGACATTGCAAGGTTTTTGGTTGTTTAGCTTATGTTCATGTACCATCACAAATAAGAGGTAAGCTAGATGAAAGGGCAACAAAGGTAGTGTTTATTGGATACGATTCAACTCAGATGGGTTACAGGTTCTATAATCCTTCAACCAAGCAATTCATTACAAGTAGAGATGTTGTGTTTGAAGAACACAGATCTTTGTATGATGAAGACAACAAAAGGTAACTCTACCATATGATCTTGATTATGATTCTCATCAATTAGGAAGCAAGCATGATACACATGTCCAGGATCCAAGAAGTGATACAGACGATGACCAAGATGAAAGAGAAAAGGATTACAAGCTATGGAAGTCAAGAGGCAAAGCAAAGATGCAAGAGGTTGGAGAATGCTCCAAGCAAGCACCTAGAAGATCAACAAGAGAGAAGAAACAACCAAAAAGGTATGGATATGATTCCACATTTGTTACAAAGCATTCAATCTACTTGGCAAAAGACTCTATTTCAGAGGAACCCTCAACCTATGAAGAGGCAAAGGGAAACCCTAATTGGGAAAAGGCCATGAAAGAAGAAATAGATGCATTGAAGGAGATGGACACTTGGGATTTGGTTCCAATGTCACCAAATTAAAAGGTAATTGGCTACAAATGGGCGTATAAAGTTAAAAGAAATTCAAATGGATCAGTTTGCTAGTACAAGGCAAGATTAGTTGCCAAAGGATGCTCTCAAACTCATGGTATAGACTATGAGGAAACATTTTCAACAGTTGCAAAGATGACTACAATCAGAACAGTGATAAGTGTAGTTGCTGCAAGGAATTGGAGACTCCTCCAACTTGATGTGACAAATGCATTCTTAAATGGTTGGATAAGTGAAGAGGTATACATGTCACAAACCACCAAGTTTTGAAAACCCTAATCATCCATCTTATGTTGACTTAAGAAAGCATTGTATGGATTGAAACAAGCTCCTAGAGCTTGGAATTATAGGTTGGTTACATACCTTCAAGATCAAGGGTTCAGACCAAGCAACTCAGATCCTTCTCTATTCATCAAAAGGGATCACGATGAGGTTGTCTATCTATGTGTATATGTAGATTATATTATTGTGACAGGTGATGATCTAAATTGCATTCAAAGGATCAAGAGACACATGCAAGAGGAGTTCAAAATCAGTGACCTAGGTGAGCTCACATATTTCCTAGGTATGCAGGTGATATACACAGATGAAGGAATGTATTTGACTCAAAGAAGATACATTCAAGATCTAGTTCTCAAGCTCAAAATGGAGAACATTGAAGCTGCAGGTACACCTTTGGAGATGAATCATAAACTTAGTGTTTATGAAGGTGAGAAAATTGAAGACATTAAAGAGTATCAAAGCTTGTTAAGTAGCTTGATATGTGCTACTCATACAAGGGTAGACATCTCATATAGTGTGGGAGTGCTTACTCAATTCATGCACTCACCAAGAAGACCACACATGGATGCGGCTAAGAGAGTACTTAAGTATCTCAAAGGTACAATCAATGAAGTTATATTCTATCCTTACTCTTTAGATTTGGATATCAAAATCTATTCAGATCCAGATTGGGCAGGAGCTAAGGATGATAGAAGAAGTCCTTCTGGTTACTTAGCATTTGTAGGTTCAAAGCTAGTGTCATGGAGTTTCAAGAATCAACCAACAGTTGCTTTATCCTCGGTGGAAGCTGAGTACAGAGGCTTGACCATAGCAACTCAAGAGGCAATATGGTTAAAGGCATTGTATACAGATTTGGGATTTGTGAGTTCCAAACCTCACATATTTGGAGATAATTTAAGTTCCGTGCATCTAGCAGCAAACCCTATTTTCCATGCAAGAACCAAACACATAGAGGTGCATTACCACTTCATCAGGGAGAAGCTCATGGCAAAGGAGATTGACATTTCTTTTGTTCCTATTGAAAAGCAAGTAGCAGATATGATGACGAAGGCACTTGATGGAGTAAAGCCTTGTAGATTCAAAGTTATGGAAGATATTCAATTTATTAGAGAATGAAGACTCAAGCATATTTTAGCTTGAGGGAGAGCTGTTGGAACATCAAGCTTACTGTTAGCTCACGAAATGGTTGGTTTTGATGCACTAATGTGGTTCTATTCGGCAGGAAAATACGTTTGATTTCAGGTACTTGAAGAGTTGATTTGATAATTGATGAGAAGTATTTGGAGATATTGGTAAAGGAAAACAGGGCTATCGGTTATGAATCATAATGAGAAGTCAAGAATGGGCTGGTGGAACGGGAAAGGGCCAAAACTCGAACAAGAAGAAACTGTGAAGAATGCTTCGATTTAGAGGTTCCGGTGATGGTGGGATTTTCTTATTGCAGATTTCAGAAGCGAAATATGCTCTTATGGTCCTTTTTTATTATTTCTCATGCTAAAGTTGGGCTTGTGCAAGATGCACTTGCACCATTTTGTCAAATGCACATGGAAGGAGCCTGCCATTGTCACTGCTCATAAGTTTCATACTCCATCCCGTGAAAAAAAGAAAAAAAAAAAAACGGATTCTGTCGCGTGCCATCGTGTCTTAAGCAGAAAACTAAAACTTTCCATCGGAGCACTCCCATCCGAGCACTCACGGCCCATCGATTTAGGGTCCTTTTTCAGGAGTATATGGTTTTTAGTTCTGTCTTCTGTTCATCTCTCTGGAGAGTATTCTGAATAAGATTCGGTGGTCATCAGCCGATCAGATCACTTTTCCCCTACTCGATTCCTTTGTGTTCCTTGTGGAGCCAAAGCTCATTATTGATTTCATATTGCAAAGATAAGGCTATCTATTCGATGGAGGAAGCTCAGCATCAGACCGTTAGTCAAGCAGTGAATACCTCGTTGTCAAGTCAGAGTTCTTTATACGTGGGAGATTTAAATGTTTCTGGCAGCCGCCTAAGGGGCTCTGACGAGAGAAACGAAAAAGGGAGATGGGGATTTTATGGCTTTGACAGAAAAACGAAAAAGGGGGGGGGCAGTTTCGGTCTGATTTCTCTCTCTCTCACACAGAGAGTGGGCACCGTGCAAAGCGACATGAGCTATAGCCTATCTTTTCTTTGTATGTTAGAGTACAGAGGCGTTTTTTTTTTAAAACAGGTATTGCACACATATGAGTTCGGATGTTGTCGACTAAAAGAATAAATGGTGTGGCCCTCAATCGATGGATGTAAAGACTGCGGTCTCTCTCTCTCTCTCGCTCTGTCTCTCTCGGTGTGTGGGTTTCTTTTGGTCTGCTCTTTTTTTTTTGTGTGTGTGGGGATGCGCAGGTAGGAAGGGGAAGAACACAGAGAGTGCTGCGAAAAACTTTCGGGGGTAGAGGCATCATTATCTCTATCGAACACAGGGAAAGAGGTCAGGTAGAAGATATATAGAAGAAGGGCCCGTGGGTCACGGTCTATTGGGTTTTTTCTCTGGACAGGCACCTTATTCAAACTCAAGGGATGATGATAGTATAGAGGCAGCCTGACGAAGATGGAAGGACTCCCCTCGCCTCCGATTATGAAGAAGAATTGATTCTGGCTTATGCTAGTCAACATGGTGGCTGGAAGTTCCAAGACTTTTATGGATGTGGAAGTGTAGCCATTGACTTGAAGTAGAGGGTGGAGTAGAGGGGAACAGGTAGTTGGGTAGCATGCGAGCAAAGGATGGAGGCATACAATCCAGAGATGGCACACCTTGTTTGAAGCAGAGCATGAAAATGTGTGTAGGGCAGAGAGCTAGAAGGAGGATCCTTCATCGATAAAAAAGGGAAGTTTTTTTGGTCGTTGCATGAAGAACTGGGTGGCATTCTGCAAAGGAGAAAGAAGATCAGAAAATGGGCTAATGTGGTAAATTTTTTGGAGATGTAACGTAGCAAATTGAGGAGTTTACGAGGGTCCAACAGTGAGAGGTGCTGGGAACCAGAAAAGGAAATGAGTGGAAATGCACGATGCAGTGAGAGGGAAAGGCATCTGCTGAAAGAGTTTTATGAGGGATACACAGAAGAGACCACCTTTGGGCATTCGCTAAAATGCTAAAGACACTTCATAATGGAATCGAGAATAGAAATGAGAGCATAGCGATATTGTTCTTTAAACTGATGTAGATTATATATGATTTGACTGGACATGTCTGGAAGAGCAGGACAGCATGAAGGGTAAATTTGTGCACATGACAGATTGTTTAAAGTGGCTCAAGCGGTCAAAGAAAAATGAAGAAGTTCAAGGTTATTGGAAAAGATAAAGCTGACTGTTTGATCATTATAATGATTCATTAGTAGATTTTGCTTGGAGAATAAACCAAGGAGCTACGTATTTATTTTTGGTGAATATGCAAAGAGGAGTGAAGCGCTGCAAGAGTAGACAGATGTGAAGAACGAAGGATATAAGTAAATTGAAATATGAAGATTTATTGACAGTGGAGTGAGGAACGCAATAGAGTCTTACAGCTTTGGCCAGCACCTTCATTTAGAAATCAGTAGATGAGTGTAAGGATTGTGGTAAACGTGTGGAAACAATTACTTATGCAGAAAATTTCCTCCATAAATTTGCCAAAAAGAAGCCAGCTTTGAGGGGATGACAATAGTTTGGCAATGTGTTTAAAATTTTTTAGCAACCGCTGAAAGTGTTCAGCATGATCGATTTTCCGAGGCAAATAGATTCATGGTTTGGACAGTGACAATAGCAAGAAGGAGCTGAAGGGGAGAGTTCCAAATATTGCGAGTGTGCTGCTTGAGGGGAATACATGAGAACAATGTTGAAAAAGGAGAGCCGGAATTTCTGATGAAGGATTGATGCAAAAGGGAGAAATGCAAAAAGGGGAAACTCTTTATATGAAGGCTATGCAACGTCTTTGTGTTCATCTTTTCGAACAGACTGGAGGAGCAAGATCCAAAGCTTAGCAGCTGCCTATGCACTCCACACAAAGAGTAGCGCCTGCAATTTTTTTGAAGAATACAAAAAGGAGATTCGTCTTCCTCAAGGATTTGAGTATAATTGTGCTTTGCTACATTTGGTAAAGATGAATGAAGTATGGCAGTACCTCATGCTACTTCTACGTTGTTCAACATATTTCTCTTCTCGAGCTGTAAGAATTCATTTTTATGTTGAAGCTGCTTGTTACTTCCATAGGTGATGTTTTGCATGTGCTTTTATTCATGTGTGCATTGCTATTATGCATCATAAAAGAGAAAGGTATTCCTAGGTATCCCGTATATATTTCTTGGGGTAAAGAAAAAAAAATTAGAAGTAGCATGGAGGGAATACAAAGGAAGGTACAAGGGTGTTGTCATGCATGTACTGAGTGAGAGTATGGGGGGGGTTGATGGATTTAATGCATTGAGTGCATTTGAGTGTGATTTTGTGCTCGAACGATTGAAGTCATGCATCTAAGGGTGGGGTTTTATAGAATTAATGGGTGTCTAACCAAGCGAGTTTCTTGTGCTTGACTCGGGGGGGTAGCTATTTGAGTGAGCATTGGAATAACGGTTGACATGAGTGAGTGTATAATTGAACGGTCGTATGTGAGTTTGAGTGTTTGAAGACCTGAGTGTTTGAGTCTGTGTCTAAGTAAGAGAGTGTGTGTGGATACAAAAGTAAGTGGGGGTTGAGTGAGGGGGAGAGAAGAAGAGAAAGAAAGGTAAGAGGAAGAGAGTAAGGTCAAGGGAGAGGAGAAGGTAGAAAGAAAAGAAGAGGTGGCTTGATGGTGAAATAGAGAGAGCGATCTAAGTGTCTTTGTGCATGGCTGAATGTGAAGAATGGATAGGTTGAGAAAATAGATTGAGAATTGAGTGTAAGGAAGAGAGTAAAGAGGAATAGAAGGTTGAAAGGTAAGCACGGGCGATTAGCATTTGGAGGATTCATAGGACCACAAAAGTGGAAAATAAAGGGTTATTGGACCAACTTAAACGGAAATAGAACCTCGAAATGGCCAAGGAAGGAAATTTGTGAGGATTGTCTAGGATTATCCATTTGGGGATTTCACTAAGGATCGAGAAAGTGAGTGCATTTTCGCACGTTCGCGCATTGAGGGTGTGTAAAGTTTGCCCTAACATAGTAATCTAAGCCATTTATTTGCGAACAAACATTGTTTCTGCGGCTTCACAAAAGCCCATCCTTTGGCACGCACGGTGGGACTTGGCTTAGCACATCTCATAGAGAGTGCTACAAGTTCGCTTGGTGCCCCAATCGTGTGGCACAGCCAAGTCGATCCCAAATCTGCTTTGATCTTCATTGAAGAAATGGCTCAACAAAGGCAAGCCTGTGGTTTTGAGAAGACCAACATGAGACAAATGAATTCTGGACGAAATAGGAGATGCATATATTCTCATCCGACCATGAGACATCATGTGAACCGAGGGTGGCAATTTGGCCCAATATCAAATTATGTGAGATGCTGGTGTTGCAAGCAGATTGGGCATATAGCCAAATATTGCCCTCGTGTATGCACCCCGCTGGATTTTGTCCCCACATGTGCGGACTGTGGAAAAAAGAGACTATGCGAGCACGTGTGTGGCTCAAAAGAGGTGACTGACATAAAGGTCACAACGAATCAATCGGATAGGTGTGTATCTTCTCTATATGTGGAGGTTGACAAGAGCGGAGTTACTTCGTCGACAGAGACCGCAAGAGCAAGTGAGAGCAACCACACTGGATCTCCGGACCAAGGCTTGGTAGAACTTGTGAAGAGCTTGGAATGTCAAGTCAATTGGCTGCATGTGGAGCGGGATGGCCATAAGGTCAAGATGGAGAGAATAGAGGAAAATCAAGTGAAAATGGCAGAAGTTCTAGGAAATTGGGAAAATCAAATGCAATCGGTGGAAAGTGAGAATGAAGAGTTAAAGGGGGAAAACAAGAACTTAAAAAGACAAATCCAAACACTTCAGCATGAAAGCGGGGTTAGAAGGGGAAAGCAAATGAGAAAAGAAGTCTTGGACATTAGAACTGGTCGGGTAACGATAGACTGCTACCATGTCATGATCGAAGAAGAGCCCTCAAGAGATAGGGATGACCTAATGAGGACAGTCGAACAAATGGAGCATGAAATTGAGAAGGTACAAAGCATAATCCGTCAATATAGTGATCAAGTG
This sequence comes from Ceratopteris richardii, assembly GCA_020310875.1. Lineage (NCBI taxonomy): Eukaryota > Viridiplantae > Streptophyta > Polypodiopsida > Polypodiales > Pteridaceae > Ceratopteris > Ceratopteris richardii. The sequence goes on from CM035412.1 coordinate 181,982,784, forward strand.
GGTAAGGCATGTGAGGAGTTCCACCTGGAGTTAGAAAGGATGAAAAGTGCCCAAGCAGAGAGTGATGAGAAAGTGAGACGTGTAGAGAAAGAGAATGCAAAGCTAAGTAGCAAGCTCGGTAGGTGGATGAATCGGAAAGACGACGAGACAAGAGGACAGGTAGAGGACTCGAAAGTAGGAAAAATGGAGGAAGAGTTGAAAGCCATGTTGGATAAGTTGGATGCGTTTGGAACGGAGTTAGAAAGAACGAAGAATGAATTGTCGAAGAAGGTAGATGATTTGGATGAAGAAAATATGAATAGGATTTGGGAGGAAAGATCGATTAGAGAGGAAGTCGAGAAGTTGATCGTTCGAGTTGAGAAGAGGGGGGATATTCCCCTTGGATCTGAAAAAAGGGTGAGAGAGGATAAAGAGATGGAGCAAATATGGAATCGGTTTCGAGGCATTGAATCTGACCTGTTCCAATATCATAGTGATATTGAGTACAACAAGCAAGGATTAAGGGACTTAGCAGCGAGGCTTGAGTCATTGAGGGGCACAACGGGTAATGGTAGTTTCCCAAGTCATTTATCAAGACAGGTGGAATCTCTGCGAGGCAGAGGTTGGAGATGAGAAAGAAATAAATAAGGCGATGGATGTCGTTAAGGATGGTTTGGGTCTGATTAGGGTTTGTTTCGTGGGATTGCGAATCAGAAACGTGAGGACGGATGGACCAAGTCTGTTGTATGCTTAGGACCAAAGTGGCATTTTTTGGGGTTTTTAGGTCGGCAAGGTAATTAGTGTGTGCGGGTCTCAAGAGAAAAAGTTGACCATGGCATTAATGGCCTGATTTCAGCTTGAGTAGCAGCACAGAGAAGATATGTCTCATCGGGATGTCCATGGGGGGATATATGTGTGCGTGTTGTGAATGGTTGGGTTGGGAAAAGATCCTTTCTTTTGTCTCCTAATTCTCGAGATGCAAGAATGAAAAAAAATGAAAAAATATATATATGTTTGTGTATGTGTGCATGTGGCTACGCGCATATGTGGGCCGATAGGTGGGTGGACCCACTTTGGCCGGGTTGCGTTGGGTTGGTAGATGGGTGGAACAAACTCGATGGGGTGGTCGAGTCCACGAGTCGCATCCAGCTTCAGCGTAGGCCGACAAGTGTGAGTAAATATGTGAAAAAAAAAATGATGAAAAAAAGGGAGAGGAATGTAAAAAAAAAAAAAAAATGAATGAGAAAAATTCCTCACAGAGAGCATGATGCTCAGATGGGAATATGTGTCTGTGTTTGTGGGGATCTGGGAATGTGTTGACTCCTGATGAGGCATGTCGAATCGAAGCTTAAGCTCGGCTAGGGTTTTGGCTGTGACGTGTCTGTGGAAGACTTGGACTCAAGGGATCCAAGCATACTAGGTACCTTGTTTGTCTGTAAACCTTCGGGAAGTGTTCAGTTTGGCTCTTAGGTGGTATGACAACTGGTGAAGTTCAGAATCGCATTGAAGATGAGCGATCTTATCAGAGTGAGCTTGTGTTAGGCTTGAGTGGTCTTTGCCACATGTCCATCATTTTCAGAGAAGTGTGGTGGTGACCTAGCATGGAATTTAGTTGAAAGAAAAAAAAACAAAGAGTCGATGGAATGAAAAGCGGGTAGTGAAAACCCTAGGTCGAAGAGGAATGGAAAATGGGCAAGAGGGTCTGAGTGGAAGTGGAAAAGAGATTAGGCAAGAGAACGTATAAACCAAAAGAGTATCAGAAAGGAATAACAGATGCGGATCTTGCATGAATGTATGTTGTGTGTATGAAAAAGTAGCAGGAAAGCGATACTGAGGCCCAAATGGATACCAAGAAGAAGAATTGAATGCGGTTTTTACTGGTGTTCACATTGCATGTGAATGGAGAGGAATGACGAGAGAGGGAATGTGGCTTGGCTTCTGCTTGTATGTACGTAGGTTGTGTGTGACGAGAATGCATGTGTGATACGGGATCATGATGTGTGTGTTGAGTATATCTGTGTGATGTGGATGATTGATATGGTCGTCTTTTCATTTTGGTTGTAGTTATTGTAATTTGATGAAAGATGATCTAAATGTTTGATGAGTTTGCAGATAGGTGGACATTATGATGAATATACGAGAAGATGGACAAAGATGGTAAGTGAAATAATTGGATTTTGGTACTAACAGATGATTGTATGAGGGTGATTGCAGGTGTTACATTGAGGAAGGAGAGAAAAAAAAAACATGCAAGGTAAAGATTTGTATTTGATTGAGTGATGAGCACATGTTGGATGATTTGATTGCAGGAATAGATTTGGCTCGTCGAGGACGACTTCGCAAATAAGAAGAGGGGAGTATGTTAGCTCACGAAATGGTTGGTTTTGATGCACTAATGTGGTTCTATTCGGCAGGAAAATACGTTTGATTTCAGGTACTTGAAGAGTTGATTTGATAATTGATGAGAAGTATTTGGAGATATTGGTAAAGGAAAACAGGGCTATCGGTTATGAATCATAACGAGAAGTCAAGAATGGGCTGGTGGAACGGGAAAGGGCCAAAACTCGAACAAGAAGAAACTGTGAAGAAAGCTTCGATTTAGAGGTTCCGGTGATGGTGGGATTTTCTTATTGCAGATTTCAGAAGCGAAATGTGCTCTTATGGTCCTTTTTTATTATTTCTCATGCTAAAGTTGGGCTTATGCAAGATGCACTTGCACTATTTTGTCAAATGCACATGGAAGGAGCCTGCCATTGTCACTGCTCATAAGTTTCATACTCCATCCCCATGAAAAAACGAAAAAAAAAACGGATTCTATCGCGTGCCATCGTGTCTTAAGCAGAAAACTAAAACTTTCCATCGGAGCACTCCCATCCGAGCACTCACGGCCCATCGATTTAGGGTCCTTTTTCAGGAGTATATGGTTTTTAGTTCTGTCTTCTGTTCATCTCTCTGGAGAGTATTCTGAATAAGATTCGGTGGTCATCAGCCGATCAGATCACTTTTCCCCTACTCGATTCCTTTGTGTTCCTTGTGGAGCCAAAGCTCATTATTGATTTCATATTGCAAAGATAAGGCTATCTATTCGATGGAGGAAGCTCAGCATCAGACCGTTAGTCAAGCAGTGAATACCTCGTTGTCAAGTCAGAGTTCTTTATACGTGGGAGATTTAAATGTTTCTGGCAGCCGCCTAAGGGGCTCTGACGAGAGAAACGAAAAAGGGAGCTGGGGATTTTATGGCTTTGACAGAAAAACGAAAAAGGGGGGGGGGCAGTTTCGGTCTGATTTCTCTCTCTCTCACACAGAGAGTGGGCACCGTGCAAAGCGACATGAGCTATAGCCTATCTTTTCTCTGTATGTTAGAGTACAGAGGCGTTTTTTTTTAAAACAGGTATTGCACACATATGAGTTCGGGTGTTGTCGACTAAAAGAATTAATGGTGTGGCCCTCAATCGATGGATGTAAAGACTGCGGTCTCTCTCTCTCTCTCGCTCTGTCTCTCTCGGTGTGTGGGTTTCTTTTGGTCTTCTCTTTTTTTTTTGTGTGTGTGGGGATGCGCAGGTAGGAAGGGGAAGAACACAGAGAGTGCTGCGAAAAACTTTCGGGGGTAGAGGCATCATTATCTCTATCGAACACAGGGAAAGAGGTCAGGTAGAAGATATATAGAAGAAGGGCCCGTGGGTCACGGCCTATTGGGTTTTTTCTCTGGACAGGCACCTTATTCAAACTCAAGGGATGATGATAGTATAGAGGCAGCCTGACGAAGATGGAAGGACTCCCCTCACCTCCGATTATGAAGAAGAATTGATTCTGGCTTATGCTAGTCAACATGGTGGCTGGAAGTTCCAAGACTTTTATGGATGTGGAAGCGTAGCCATTGACTTGAAGTAGAGGGTGGAGTAGAGGGGAACAGGTAGTTGGGTAGCATGCGAGCCAAGGATGGAGGCATACAATCCAGAGATGGCACACCTTGTTTGAAGCAGAGCATGAAAATGTGTGCAGGGCAGAGAGCTAGAAGGAGGATCCTTCATCGATAAAAAAGGGAAGTTTTTTTGGTCGTTGCATGAAGAACTGGGTGGCATTCTGCAGAAGGAGAAAGAAGATCAGAAAATGGGCTAATGTGGTAAATTTTTTGGAGATGTAACGTAGCAAATTGAGGAGTTTACGAGGGTCCAACAGTGAGAGGTGCTGGGAACCAGAAAAGGAAATGAGTGGAAATGCACGATGCAGTGAGAGGGAAAGGCATCTGCTGAAAGAGTTTTATGAAGGATACACGGAAGAGACCACCTTTGGGCATTCGCTAAAATGCTAAAGACACTTCATAATGGAATCGAGAATAGAAATGAGAGCATAGCGATATTGTTCTTTAAACTGATGTAGATTATATATGATTTGACTGGACATGTCTGGAAGAGCAGGACAGCATGAAGGGTAAATTTGTGCACATGACAGATTGTTTAAAGTGGCTCAAGCGGTCAAAGAAAAATGAAGAAGTTCAAGGTTATTGGAAAAGATAAAGCCGACTGTTCGATCATTATAATGATTCATTAGTAGATTTTGCTTGGAGAATAAACCAAGGAGCTACGTATTTATTTCTTGTGAATATGCAAAGAGGAGTGAAGCGCTGCAAGAGTAGACAGATGTGAAGAACGAAGGATATAAGTAAAGTGAAATATGAAGATTTATTGACAGTGGAGTGAGGAACGCAATAGAGTCTTACAACTTTGGCTAGCACCTTCATTTAGAAATCAGTAGATGAGTGTAAGGATTGTGGTAAACGTGTGGAAACAATTACTTATGCAGAAAATTTCCTCCATAAATTTGCCAAAAAGAAGCCAGCTTTGAGGGGATGACAATAGTTTGGCAATGTGTTTAAAATCTTTTAGTAATCGCTGAAAGTGTTCCGGCATGATCGATTTTCCCAGGCAAATAGATTCATGGTTTGGACAGTGACAATAGCAAGAAGGAGCTGAAGGGGAGAGTTCCAAATATTGCGAGTGTGCTGCTTGAGGGGAATACATGAGAACAATGTTGAAAAAGGAGAGCCGGAATTTCTGATGAAGGATTGATGCAAAAGGGAGAAATGCAAAAAGGGGAAACTCTTTATATGAAGGCTATGCAACATCTTTGTGTTCATCTTTTCGAACAGACTGGAGGAGCAAGATCCAAAGCCTAGCAGCTGCCTACGCACTCCACACAAAGAGTAGCGCCTGCAATTTTTTTGAAGAATACAAAAAGGAGATTCGTCTTCCTCAAGGATTTGAGTATAATTGTGCTTTGCTACATTTGGTAAAGATGAATGAAGTATGGCAGTACCTCATGCTACTTCTACGTTGTTCAACATATTTCTCTTCTCGAGCTGTAAGAATTCCTTTTTATGTTGAAGCTGCTTGTTACTTCCATAGGTGATGTTTTGCATATGCTTTTATTCATGTGTGCATTGCTAGTATGCATCATAAAAGAGAAAGGTATTCCTAGGTATCCCGTATATATTTCTTGGGGTAAAGAAAAAAAAATTAGAAGCAGCATGGAGGGAATACAAAGGAAGGTACAAGGGTGTTGTCATGCATGTACTGAGTGAGAGTATGGGGGGGGGTGATGGATTTAATGCATTGAGTGCATTTGAGTGTGATTTTGTGCTCGAACGATTGAAGTCATGCATCTAAGGGTGGGGTTTTATAGAATTAATGGGTGTCTAACCAAGCGAGTTTCTTATGCTTGACTCGGGGGGTAGCTATTTGAGTGAGCATTGGAATAACGGTTGACATGAGTGAGTGTATAATTGAACGGTCGTATGTGAGTTTGAGTGTTTGAAGACCTGAGTGTTTGAGTCTGTGTCTAAGTAAGAGAGTGTGTGTGGATACAAAAGTAAGTGGGGGTTGAGTGAGGGGGAGAGAAGAAGAGAAAGAAAGGTAAGAGGAAGAGAGCAAGGTCAAGGGAGAGGAGAAGGTAGAAAGAAAAGAAGAGGTGGCTTGATGGTGAAATAGAGAGAGCGATCTAAGTGTCTTTGTGCATGGCTGAATGTGAAGAATGGATAGGCTGAGAAAATAGATTGAGAATTGAGTGTAAGGAAGAGAGTAAAGAGGAATAGAAGGTTGAAAGGTAAGCACGGGCGATTAGCATTTGGAGGATTCATAGGACCACAAAAGTGGAAAATAAAGGGTTATTGGACCAACTTAAATGGAAATAGAACCTCGAAAAGGCCAAGGAAGGAAATTTGTGAGGATTGTCTAGGATTATCCATTTGGGGATTTCACTAAGGATCGAGAAAGTGAGTGCATTTTCGCACGTTCGCGCATTGAGGGTGTGTAAAGTTTGCCCTAACATAGTAATCTAAGCCATTTATTTGCGAACAAACATTGTTTCTGCGGCTTCACAAAAGCCCATCACTTACACTATGCTTGAGGTGGATTTGATCTACATCAAAGGCTATCGTGTCGAAAGAATATCCGTTGGAAAGTTCTTTTTCTTATGCTCACTTATTGTATTTGCTATGGATCTTTTACCATTCTAAAAGCCTTGATCTTTACACATGTAAAAGTAGAAAGATAGAGGCTAAATCCCACGAATTTGTGGTGGTTAACTTGCATTCAATCAAGCAATCAATCACCTAAAAGTAGATCAAACTAGATCTTCACTTTTCCTAGATTGTAGGAAAGTGAATTGATTTCCTCCAACAACCATTCCCACCTTCATTTGAATTCAAAATCCACTTGTAGAAGTTGTGGAACACTTCTAAAGTCTATATAAACACTTGAAATCACTTGTACAATACATGCAAGCAATATACATACACTTGTGACCATCATTGTCTTGCTCCTTCAATTTTCTGCATCATCTTCTTTGCCAACAGTAATCTTGCAGAGGATGCAGCTCTCTCTCCAAAGCTCCAAATTGCATGAAAGATAGATCATTGGAAAAATATTAGTATTTAATTTATCCATATAAATTTTCATAGCATTTGGTTTAGTAGATTGGGAGAAATCTCAATTTTTCTGTCTCGAGTTCAATCTCTATGAATTCCTGAAAAATAGGAGGTACCACCGTTGAGTGTCTGATTCATTCCTATAGCATCTTTTGCGTATTCCTTGTAATTTTGTGCATTATATACATTGAACCCTATTTTTATCATTTCGATAAAAAGATTTTTTCTAATTGTAATCACGATGGTCGCTATGAGCATTTGAAGTTCATTGTCTCTTCCATAGATAGTAACTTTTTGAGCTAGTCAACACACGAACCTATCTGTTTTGTATCGACTCTTTCTCATTGATGCTCCAAAGTACATAGTGCATTTCTTTACACTTATCGCATGCCTATAAGGTCTATCTGAGTCTCCATAAGCTCAAGGGCTTGTCTTGTGCTAGTTGTCTAGACCAAACTTCATCGCTTCGAAACACACTTTTCTACCTTCTACAAGCTTCTCTAAGTTCTTTCACAAATTGCATAATGTAATCCTATGATGCAAGTAGGTAGAAGTACCTTAAGTGCAATCCCATAACACCTAAGAGATTTTTCTCTGCTATCAAAGGAGAGAAGACAACTTTTGGAATTTTTAACATGTTTGACCAAATTGGACTCTTTAATGCAAGGGGGTTTGGGAGGCCAAAACATTCCTACTAATGTGGTTCTTTGTCAGGGGTGGCTATTTGCCTCTAAATGGACTATAAAACTTCCTTTTCTAGGTTATGCAGACTAAGAAAATAGCTTAGCCAAATTCAAAATATATGAACTTAGTTTATCCACTGACTACCATGCAAAATCAATAATTTTGAACTTGTAAATGTAGTATATCCAAAATTAGCTCAACCATAAAGAGGTAATAATGGCTATTCTAGTTTTGAAATGATCAATGCCATATTTTTGCTACTAGTTTTGCTACTAGAACTGCACTTTGAACACATTCGAGAATCGATTGAAGGAAAACCTGTGATTAAATCTACAACTTTATATAGTGAAACTTTATCTGGTCTTGAATGTTGGACCTTGTAATAAAGGAAATTTATGATCTAAGGGTCGGTTCGATTCAGATGGATCTGAAATCAGACACTGTTTGGTCACCCGTGTGTATGACCAAAGATCTCAAGTGTAGAATTACTAGTAGGTCATTTACTCTTGTAACCAAGTGATCCACTTAGCATAGTGGTTATGTGAAGGAGGAGGTCTTGGGTTCAATCCCCATGCGGTACATGGGAAGAGTGTTTTGCCCAAGGAGCTCTAGAACCTTCTAGAAGCATCCACTGGAGTTAACTCGAGTTAATTGGAACACTTCAAGCTTAAGTGTGGTTGCTCAAAAATATTTGATAAATTTCTGGAAGAGTGAGACTTTGACTTTGAACCGATCCTTTCAACTAAGGAATAGACTGACTAAGTCAAGCAACAAGTTTCTAGTGTAGCTTGGTAAATTCAATCTTTTGACTCAAAGAAATGCACAAGAATTGCATTTCTAGAAAAGAGTCATGAAAATTCAATATGACCTGAACTTAGTCTCTAGTGATTATTTGAGAAAAAAGCTTGTCAATAGAATGTCAGTGGGTCGACACACTAATATTAGAAATCACACGAGTATCTTGTGGTTGGATGATGTTTTAGTTTTTCTCTGAATGTTTTTGAGAATCCAACTTATTTCTCTTAAAGATAGAAAAATTCTTCAAAACATTGTTGAAATAGATCATTGATAAGTTAAAGTCTTGCATCATCCAAAAATTGACTCCTCGCAAGTTTAATCTAAAGTCCAAGATTGACTTATTCATTTGAGTTCTCTTCAAGTTACAACATAAATAATTTCCTAGATTCCAGTACACTCTAGAATAGAAAAGTTACGAATTCTCATCAGATTGACAATTCCCAAGAACTTTTAAAGTCTTTGAGAAAAGTGTCCTAAGTTGGACGATTTTCATTTTGAATTTGACTTGGTCAAGATATAGTAATGTTGATCCAAAGTAAATGGAAAACTTTCTCCTACAGTTTACATAGGATTTTCAAGCCTATCAAGACAAAGCAATCCTCCATGTGAGTGAAAAAAAATTCAAGTAACTGTTGGATAGGAGTAAACCATTGAACAAACATCCAAGTTAGATGTTTGGGACAACCAAACTTCAAGTTTTCGAAATCAAATCCATATGAATCAAGAATTATCAAAGTTTTGTGAGGGATAAGAACCCCCGCTTTGTAAATAAGTCCATGCACCAGTCATGCCCAGAAATGGACGAGTAATTTGATTCCACCCAATTCACATGTTTATGCTCAGATCCCATCGAGTAAAAACTGTGAACTAGCTAGGGATGTTTTTAGATCCACCCTTATTATTCATTCACTACTTTGAACTTTGACCAGTTTATCAAAATACAAAGTGAGATAGTGTTTTGAATCATTTGGGCCGGGATGCCACCACAGAGATGAGACATGTTCTTCCAATTTTAGAACATGTCCATGTTTTTCCAGTTTTAGAACATGAGGCTCGGGGATTTGCCTACAATATGTATATAGCTCTATTTTTGAGGAAAAAAATATTTCCCAAGGGGGGAAGAATGTAATAAAGCAAGTCTATGATCTAAGGATCTGATCAATTCAGATGGATCTGAAATCGGACACCGTTTGGTCACCCATGTGTATGACCAAAGATCTCAAGTCTAGACTTAGTAGTAGGTCATTTACTCTTGTAACCAAGTGATTCACTTAGCCTAGTGGTTAAGACTCAAGGATGTGAAGGAGGAGGTCCTGGGTTCAATCCCCATGGGTACATGGGGAGAGTGTTTTGCCCAAGGAGCTCTAGAACCTTATAGAAGCATCCACTTGAGTTAACTCTGGTTAACTGGGACACTTGGTGCACATGCAGTTACATGGCTGACACTTGGATGGTTAGTATCCACCTGCCCAAGAAAGAAAGCACTCCCCTAGAGATAGCTATATATAGATGCATTTGGTTGGGATGAGAGTCATCTCTCTAGCACGTGGTGGTCGTAATCTTGCATTGGTATCAAAGAGAAGGCAGTCCCCTGGAGAGAGCTATATATAGAGGCATTTGGTTGGGAGGAGAGTCATCTCTCTAGCACTTGGTGGTCGTAATCTTGCAGACCTCTGCCTCAAGACGTGTATGGCTTTGGCCAATTAAACTAGTTGTGATGTCATAACCTTGTCTAACCCCTGTTTTGTGGGATACAAAGGGTTTTGTACTTCTATGTTGTGCACTCTAGGTATCTATCTATACTTAAGGTAGCTTTAATATGGCTGACTAGGAGGTTTTTTACAAAAATAACTCTTAGTTTTACTTGCAAAGGATTACAAAGTGGGGTTTCTTATAGGGGCTTTCGACAATTAGAGTTTCACATTACAAATTTCTTTGATAGTGACCTAATATGCCCTAGAAGAGAAAAGGAAGAAAATAGAAGATTGAAAATAGAATTAGACCAAGAAAGACTCATAGATAATTATAGAAATATTATGATTGAAACACAAATACATATTTTTCACATGAACAAAAAATTTGGTATTGAAAAAGAAGTAGTTGATGAGTTCATAGTCCTAACTTGCATTATTCATTACTTGATAATTTGATTATTCATGAATAGTTACAAAATTTTACAATACACCCATATTATTTGATAAAATTATTTGGTGCCACATTAGCTTATTAAGATAACAACGAATATTTTTTTGGGCAATAATTCGCCCACTTTTTGATCGATATCATTTTTTATCGAAAACCTTTTCAATCCAAAAACTTTTGATCGAAAAGGGTTCGATCAAAATTTTTTCCATAAAATAATGCCCTACGATGTACTACATTAGAGTTACTTTGTTTTTACAAACTTACAATGTCATACAAAAAACAAGGTAAAAACTCTTTTAAAAAATATATTTAATATTGTGAGTTAAAAACTGTTGTGATTGTTTGACCCAGCATTGATTCTTACTTCACAATAGTATGTGTATGTTGTATGTGTGTGTATGATTGTGAGTTAAAATCTATTGTGATTGCCTGAATCAACAATGATTCTTACTTCACAATAGTATGTGTATCTGCATGTATGATTGTGAGTTAAAATCTATTGTGATTATATGACTCAACATTGATTCTTACTTCACAATAGTATGTGTATTTGTACATGCATGTATGATTGTGATTTAAAATCTATTGTGACATGCTGGAAAACTTTTTAGTTTTTTTTTTTATAATTCAAGGGTTGAGAAAGTGTTGATAATCCAAGTGGAGATTTTTAGGTCACTAGATGGATTTCTCTTGTAGACTTATCAAAACCTTCTTAAAATTTTCATCAAATTAAGCAAAGCATTTCATGCTAGATCCTATTCATAATAATATGGGTATGTGCGTGTATGATTGTGATCTAAAATCTATTGTGATTGTGTGACTCAAAATTGATTCTTACTTCACAATAGTATGTGTACATGCATGTATGATTGCGAGTTATAATCTATTGTGATTGTCTGGCTCAACATTGATTCTTACTTCACAATACTATTGTATGTGTATGTGCATGTGCATGTATGATTGTGAGTTAAAATCTATTGTGATTGTCTAACTCAACTTTGATTCTTACTTCACAATAGTATGTGTATGTGTATGTGCGTATATGATTATGAGTTAAAATCTATTTTGATTATCTGACTCAACAATGATTCTTACTTCACATAGTATGTGTATGTGTATGTGTTTGTACATGTATGATTGTGAGTTAAAATCTATTGTGGTATGTGTATGTGTTTGTGCGTGTATGATTGTGAATTAAAATCTAATGCGTTTGTTTAATTCAACATTGATTCTTACTTCACAATACTATTGTATGTGTAGATGCATGTATGATTGTGAGTTAAAATCTATTGTGATTGTCTAATTCAACTTTGATTGTGCATGTATGTGCTTGTGTGTGTATGGTTGTGAGTTAAAATCTATTGTGGTTATCCAACTCAACATTGGTCCTTACTTCACAATAGTATGTGTATGTGTTTGTGTGTGTATGATTATGATTCAAATTTTTTTTCTGATTATCTAACTCAACATCAATTCTTACTTCACATTCACAATAGTATGTGTATGTGTTTTTGTGTATGATTGTGAGTTAAAATCTATTGTGATTGTGTGACAACATTGATTTTCTAACTTTTTTTCGTTGATAATGGTTCTTCATATAAACCCTTTGGTTCTAGATCTTGTTGAAATAAAAGTGTTAACCTTGACTGTGCAAATTGAGAATTATGTTCATTTAAGATCCTTTGTGATTCAATATGATCAATGTCATTCTCCACATCTCACATTCTTGTCATGTTTTACTTTCAAATATGCCAAATGAAAACATTACTTTTAAATCATTGAAATCATTCAATCCACACCATTGACAATGTGTCTTCCACATCATTCACATCAGTGAATCCACATAATCACATCATTCAATAAAAATCATTCACATCGTTCAATCCTCATCATTCAATTGAATGCACATCATTGAAATTATTCATTCAATCCACATCATTGAGAATTTGTCTTCCACATCATTTGCATCATTCAATCACTACAAGAAATAGGGGGGCGTACCGACGCCCCCGAATTGAAAAAAAACGAACACCTTCGCTTATCCGACGTTAGAATCGCATAAGCGATGGTGCTATTTTTTATTTTTTTTTTCATGCATTCGTCGCATAAGCGATGCCTGCATTGCTTATGCGATGCTAAATTAGTGCATCGCAAATACCGTCGCCAACTAGCAATGTTATTTGCAACGTTGGCAAACTGGACAGCGTCGCATATGCGACGCTCTAGAATGTAAAAAAAAAATTCGTTTTCTCCCGGCACATTTGTGCCAGGATTTGGACGCGAGAGCAAGAAGAGACCGAGAGAGAGAGAGAGAGAGAAAGAGAGAGAGAGAGAGAGAGGCATCTTGTTGAAGCAAGGCATGCACACACACACACTTACACACACATACATATGCATACACACACATATACACACATAGGCACACACACACATACACATACACTACAAGAAAAAGGGGGGCGTAGCGACGCCCCCAAATTGGAAAAAAAATGAGAAGCGTCGCTTATGCGACGTGGTCGTCGCATAAGCGACGATCAGAATTGTGAATTTTTTTTTCCCTCGACCCTCGTTGCATAAGCGATGCTAGCATCGCTTATGTGACGTTAATTAAAGAGCGTCGCTAATTTCGTCGCTACCTAGTGATGGTGGGAGCGACGTTGGCAAACTGCAGAGCTTCACATATGCGACGCTCTGGAATGTTAAAAATAAAAAATTTGATTTCTCCCGGCACATTTGTGTCGGGACTTGGACGCGAGCAAGAAGAGACCAAGAGAGAGAGAGAGTGAGAGAGAGAGAGAGTGTGCGAGAAAGAGAGAGGGCCGCACAAACTAACAGCAAGCAGGTATGCGCACACACACACTTACATACACATACATATGTACACACACACATATACACACATAGACACACACACATACACATACACACACACACATACACACAAATACACACACACATACACACATACACAAATAAGGTTGCATACACACATGCACACATAATGCATACACAAGCACACACATATACACGTACATATACACACACATACACAGACACATACACACACACATACACACACATACACACACACATACACACATACACACACATATATGCATACACACACATAGAGAGAGACATGCACACACATACACATACATGCATACATAATGCATATGCATATGCGTACATCCATACATACTTACATGCATACACACACATATGCATACATAATGCATATGCATATGCATACATACATACATACTTACATGCATACACACACATATGCATGCATAATTCACATGCATACATACACATACATAATGCATATGCATACATACACATACATAATGCATACACACACATATGCATACATAATTCATACACACACATACACACATATGCATACATAAACACATAGACACATACACACAGACACATACACACACATAGACACATACACACACAAACACATACACACTCATAGACAAACACACATACACATAGACGCGCACACACATACACACACATATACACACACATACACACATAGACACATACACACATAATGATGCATTCACACACATACACATGCATACACACATAGACACACATAGACACACATATACACACACATATACACATATACATACACACTCATAGACACACATAATGATGCATTCACACACATACACATGCATACACACATAGACACACATATACACTTACACATCCAAACATACACACTCATAGACACACATTCATACACACACACATCCAAACATACACACTCATAGACACACACACATACACACAGACGTGCACACACATACACACACATATACACACACACACACATAATGATGCATTCACACACATGCATACACACATAGACACACATATACACACACACATACACACATACACACACATATATGCATACACACACACATAGAGAGACATACACACACATACACATACATGCATACATATGCATACATAATGCATATGCACATACACACACATATACACATACACACGCATAAACACATACACACTCATAGACGTGTAGCGACACATACACATAGACACACACACACACACATATACACAAACACATACACACATAGACACATACACACATAGACACATACACATATAATGATGCATACACACACATACACATGCATATGCATACATACATGCATACACATACACACACATAGACACATACACACATACATACTCATAGATACACACACATACACATAGACACACACACATTCACACACATAGACACACACACATACACATGCATACACACACATACACATGCATACACACATACAGACATATATACACACACATACACACACAATTATGCATACACACACACATAGAGAGACATACACACATAAACACATACATGCATACATATGCATACATAATGCATATGCATATGCATACAATGTACATACATACTTACATGCATACATAATGCACATGCATAGATACATACACACACATAGACACATACACACATAGACACATACACACACACAAACACATACATACTCATAGATACACACACATACACATAGACACACACACATACACACACATACACACATAATGATGCATACACACACATACACATGCATACACACATACAGACACATGTACACACACATTCACACACATATATGCATACACACACATAGAGAGACATACACACACATACACATACATGCATACATATTGCATATGCATATGCATACATATTGCATATGCATATGCATACATATTGCATATGCATATGCATACATACATACTTACATGCATACATAATGCACATGCTTACATACACATACATAATGCATACACACACATACACACATATGCATACATAATGCATATGCATATGCATACATACATACTTATATGCATACATAATGCACATGCTTACATACACGTACATAATGCATACACACACACATACACACATAGACACATACACACATAATGATGCATACACACACATACATATGCATACACACACATATGCATACATACATGCATACACATACACACAGATAGATACATACACATAAACACATACACACTCATAGACACACACACATACACATAGACACACACACATATACACACACACATACACACATAGACACATACACACGTAATGATGCATACACACATACACATGCATACATAGACACACATAATGATGCATACATACACATACATATGCATACACACACATATGCATACATACATGCATACACATACACACATAGACACATGCACACACATAGATACATACATACACATAAACACATACACACTCATAGACACACACACACACATAGACACATAGACACATACACACATAATGATGCATACACACACATATGCATACATACATGCATACACATACACACACATAGATACATACACATAAACACATACACACTCATAGACACACACACATACACATAGACACACACACATAGACACATACACACGTAATGATGCATACACACATACACATGCATACATAGACACACATAATGATGCATACACACACATACATATGCATACACACACATATGCATACATACATGCATACACATACACACATAGAACCATACACACACATAGATACATACATACACATAAACGCATACACACTCATAGACACACACACATACACACATACACACATAATGATGCATACACACATACACATGCATACATAGACACACATAATGATGCACACACACATACATATGCATACACACACATATGCATACATACATGCATACACATACACACATAGACACATACATACACATAGATACATACATACACATAAACACATCAACACTCATAGACACACACACATACACATAGATACACACACACATATACACACGCATACACACATAGACACATACACACATAATGATGCATACACACACATACACATGCATACATACATGCATACACATACACACATAGACACATACACACACATAGATACATACATACATACACATATTTCTATCTATCTATTTTTAGGACACCTATACCACCTCCAGCACGTGATAGCAGAGCAGAGTTGCCTATGAGGACATGCATAGGCACCTTAGGATTAGAGT
The DNA here is from genome assembly GCA_020310875.1 of Ceratopteris richardii. Lineage (NCBI taxonomy): Eukaryota > Viridiplantae > Streptophyta > Polypodiopsida > Polypodiales > Pteridaceae > Ceratopteris > Ceratopteris richardii. The sequence goes on from CM035412.1 coordinate 181,999,494, forward strand.
GCGACATAGAGCCAGAGGGGAACATTGTGTATATAGGGAATGGATTGGAGTTCAAGAGAAGAATGCGAGCACTATGCGAATCTTACTTGCGCTTTATCCACTTACCGTGGAAGTAAGTAAAAGTTTTACATATAAATTGAAATATATATCTTATGTTTTATTTACATTATGTTTTTTATTTTTGTAGGGAGCATGATGAGAGGGATAAGAAATATGTGCTTAGTTCACTTGAGACAAAGTTTGGGACAGGATGGTCCCTTAAGTGGTGTTTAAAAGAGATGCGGACACTTATGGCTCATCGTCGCGACAATGCACGGTATGCACTGCTTTTATGTATATATATGTGTGGATATGAGTATGTGTGTTTATGCATGTATGTATGTATATGAGAGAGAGAGAGAGACTAGAGGTATAAATACACGCATACACACACATGCATATATACACAAAAAACACATGCATATGCACATATAGATACACATACATACACAACACATGCATACGCATAAATAAATAATTCCGACGTCCTACTAGAGAGATGTCTCTCCTCCCAACCTTATGCCTCTATATATAGCTACTCGAATCAACGAGGATCATAATATATGTAAAGATATATACACATCATGTAGATAGGATACATAAATATAAAATGGAGTAGATATATTATGCATCACACATACATGCCTAAATGCACACATAAATATATATATACATACTAACATATTTACATGTACACATTTACACATAGACATATATACATGTACACATCACATATACATGCCTACATGCACACATAAACATATATATACATGCATACATATTTACATGTACATATTTACACATAGACACATATACATATATACATGTACACAATTATAAACACTTGCATATATTACATGAATACATGAATCGCTCGACCCAAAACATCCATCGAGTGTTGACAACACCTGCAATCTCTATCTCATCTACAAGATGGACTAATAAATGAACCTGAATATCAAAAAATGAAGTAGGAAGTTCTTTTTCCATTAAACATAGTAGCTCTTTGCATTCACGTTTTTTTTGTGGGATCGAATTTTTATCGATCTCTTTGGATGTAATCCACCTATACATATCATAAAAACAATTATAAAGAAGTTAATTAAAAAATAAAAGATATCCAATATTCATACATATTAAATATAAAAGTATCATAATTACCTTATAAGTGATCCAAGACGATAGATCACATCTCGTACTCCTTTCGTTGTACATCCATTATAACCAAAGGTAAAATATGTTTCAAAAAGTTATGCCAGTCATGGGTCTTTAACTGAGATAAGCTCTTATCATCCATAGTAAACATGTTTTGAAACGATGCTCCATATCCTGTAGGAGTCTTAATCAATTGAATTCTATTGTTGATAGTCTGTATCTCTTTTGTTGTAAGTACCCAAGGAGCAGATGCATAAGTCATTTCTTGTCGATGTCTATCAAAAACTGGCCATAACTTTGGTTTGGATTTTTGATCTTTCAAATCATTCCTTGATGTTGTGGTATCTTTTAGTCCAAGAAGATGCTGCCACAGTGAATAACCAATATTTTTGAATATATGCATAGGATCAAGAAGATGACATGCTTTTAACTCTTTCCAATACTCCAAAGAATACCATATTGATATGTTCTCAGCGAGTGCCAATTTTCCTTTACCTCTGTTCACATACTCATTATCTGAATCATCACTGAAGATTTCTGCTTCTGGATCTATCACAGGTCCATCTGTCCATTTTTTATACCAATCCATAGGCGTCATAGGTTTTGGATACTGGCCTGTTTCAAGCTTTCCATTAAAATGTATCGCTTCTCTTTTAGATCTTAATGGATGATCATCAGGCAAGAATCGTCGATGTCGAAGATAAATATTTTTGTTGAGATTTTACTATAGATTGATCTCAACCAATCACCACAATATGGACAAGCTTTATAACCCTTAGTAGATATTCCTGCATCATGAAAAATGATAAAAGTATAATTAGATTAAATCATATTTATTTACATGCATATTGAATAAAAAAATTACATCAATACCTGAACAAATGCCATATCCAGGAAAATCGTGAATAGTCCAAGCCACAATACCACGAACCGTAATATGTCTTTCATTGATGCTTTTTGATACATCAATGACATTAATACCTCTCCATAACTCTTGAAGATCGTCAATGAGAGGAGCAAGATATACATTCATATCTTTAACTTGTCTTTTGCCTGGGATTAAAAGTGAAAGCATTAAATGTTCCTTTTTAATGCTAAGATATGGCGGAATATTGTAGTTTATGACTACCACTGGCCATGTTGACCATTTACTGGATTTCATGGAGAATGGATTAACCCCATCTAATGCAACTCCTAACTTAGATTTTGTGGATTTTGTGCAAATTCAGGCCATGTAGAATCAATATGCTGAAAAGCAACACTATCATGAGGAATTCTGATTATTCCATCAGTACTTTTGTGATCATGTCCCCAAGTCAAAAGCTTTGATAATTCGGGGCTTTGAAACATATGTCTAATCGGTGGAGCCAATGGAAAATGTCTCAATACCTTTTTTGGGATTTTACCTTCTTCACCCTTATATCGAGGAGATTGACATTTGGGACATGTCAAAGAGTCGGCATACTCACCTCTATATAAAATACAATCGTTAGGACATGCATGTATACATTGATAATCTATACCAAGATTGTTGATTAGCTTCTTCATTTCATCATGTGAGGTAGGAAGAATATTCTAACTTGGTAAAAACTTTTCAGATAATAACCTGTAAGTTTATCAAAAAAAGATATATTAAAAAAGGTAAATAAATAAATATACATATATACATGTAGGTTTTTATTCTTACTTTAGATAAGGTAAGAACAAGAACTTGAATTGAATGGACACTTTTTGTCCGCGCATCTTTTAAAACTATTAATGCATCTTTCAAAATTACACAAAATTTGATTGTTTTGGATGGCAGGATACGATTGTTTGTTTTGGACACATGAAGTATGTACCTTCATTGAATGATTTGTCGATTCACACTTTCAAACTGAACATATGTGTGAATCGACAAATCATTCATATCCTCCAAAACAAACAATCGTATCCTGCCATCCAAACAATCGTATCCATTCAATTCAAGTTCTTCTTCTTATCTTATCTAAAGTAAGAATAAAAACCTGCATGTATTTATATATATATATATATATTTATGTATATATATATAAATATATAGATAGAAAAAATGAAAATTATACCTTAATAGTGTCGAAACATATACATTACTCCATCCAAAATGATTTTGAAGGTTGACAATAAGTAAGCTCGCACTTAGTCGTGTCAAACGACTTCCTTCATATACATGCTTTAGACATTCCTCTCGAAGATATTTCTCATTTTTAGAAATATAAATGCTCTCACTATCATTTTGATACCAATCCTCAATAAAATTTGCCATGCCATCATCTTCATCATTGTCACACAAATCTTGTACTTTATCGTCTTTTGAATATAGATCTTTCAACTTTGCATATTGCACAAGATTATTTTTGTGTAGCCTCCTCATGGAAGCTTCTGATAATCGTGGTCTTACTGGTAATTGTGAATGTTGTGGACGAATATCATCAACATCATACGTTGGAATCTACACATATAAATAAAACTCATTAGTATTCCATAAATGAATAAAAAGTAAACTTCAAATATAAAATTAAGTATATAACTTATTAAATATGGAAGAAAATTTTTATTCTCTCTAGCTAAAAGGTGCTCTTGGAGGTCTAGGCCATCCATAATTCACTAATAGTTCATCACCAGCATGTAATGTAGTAATAGCATTGATAACTATGTATCTTGATACATCTCTACTCATGTATGGTGATTCATGACTATTTTCACGCTCCTCAAATGTGCAATTAGTCCTTGAACTATTATGTAACCCTCGACTACTATTTATTAAAACTGCTATATTTCCATGTGTGTAAGGTCTTCCATCAATATATAATCTTTCATTTTCTGCATGTAAAATCCTTCTACTAGTAAGGGATGCTGCGTTCAAGCATATTCCATAAGTACTCATGCTTTGAACATAACGTGAAAGTCGATGCGAATCTCCCCATCCATATATAGGACCACAAAATGACATAAGAGTGACTTCAGAGTTCGGGGGCACATACAAATCCTCTACAATAAAGAGACCACGACCAACATTAGTAATAGTGGATGGAGCAATCATATAGCGAGTACCCCAAAAGTTGAAAACCTCTCCATCTAAAGGAAGTGGTCCTCTATTCCATCCTCCATATCTTCTTCTATCATATGTTTGTACTAAAGAACGATCACGAGCTGGCAATGGATAGTCTCCAGCCGTTTCATTCTCTAAACCAGGAGGTAGAGGATTTCTAGAAACCTCTGCTTGTAATTGATGAACAGCAAGTCCATGACGTGTACAAGGTATATTAACATTATGAGAAAAATCATCATCATCATCATCATCGAGCAAGTATTCCTGTATATCAACAATAATTTGAATTTATATATGGTTTTTAAATAAAATAATGACATTAATATATATAGAAAATACATACCCAAGCATTATCACGTCGACTAGGTGATGGTGCACGCTCAAAAGTACCATACTCTGCCTCATGTTCAATACATTCCAATCGTGGTCTTCGATACGTGCCATAACAAGAGTTACACCAACATATAATATGCTCTTCATAGTAAAATTCATCATAATCCCTATCGGAGGACACATGTGAAGTCGTTGCATGGGTAGGAGGTGGTTGAGTACCCTATGATTGATCAGAACCTGCACATAATAAGTAACATAAAAAAAATATAAGTTATGTATCCATCAAATATATTTAAAATTAAATATTTCATATACTTACAGTATAAAGTCGTGGCACGAAGAGGAGACGGTGGTGGAGTTCCATCTGATTGATCAGAATCTACAAATAATGATATTTGATATTAATAATTTGATTATCTACATAAACAAAAAATTCACATATACATATTTACACATACACACATATTCACATATACACATTTACACATACACACATATTCACATATACACAAGTACATATTATTGTGGGAAAAATACATGTATTTTGTATGAATGAGTGTATATGCATGCATGTGTGTGTACGTATATATGTGGATATGTATATGTATGTTTATGTTATATGTATGTATATGTGTATATGTATACATATATGCATGCGTATATGTTTGCATGTATATGTGTATGTGGGTATGTGTATGTGTATGTGTGTGTATATATGTGTATGTATTCTGACTTTTTTTTCTGTTTGAGATTAAATTAACAGGAGATATTGTATGCTCGAAAAAAATAAGAGACGAGCTAGCATACCACCTGAGTCGTGGTAGTTTTTTTGTAGATAGCTACGTCTTCAGGAGTCATTTCCTCAGCAGAAGGTACACAAATTAATAGTTTATATTTAAAATTTTTATATATTTTAGTAATTTTTTACATTTAATTTATGTATTTTTTTTCTTGAGGAAACAGGCTGCTGCAAAGAAGAGAGTGGAGTCGGGCCACACATCGCACCTAGGCCAAATGGGCCATAATGGTTTTGTAGCTACGTTTGTAAGTATATGTGTTATTGTGAGTATATTTTTTCTTTTAGTTAAAATGCAAGAAACTAATGTTTTTTATTTGTTTCATTGCAGCAGAAGGATTATGGCCGATATCCTACGAAACAGGAGATCGAGTATGCTACACATTTTGGATATCGGCGTTTGAGCGAGTATATGCAAGATCATCCTGATGCCTTTGTGAGTATTTTTAAATTTTATATAATTATTTTGTTTTTATGAGTGTTTTAATTATTTTATTTATTTATATTTGTTATATGTAATACAGGAGTATTATGGAGAGACAAATATGGATGAGGTGGAGAGACAGACACAGGAGGGACGATCTCGATCGTCATAGGGTGATCATGACGATGAGGATGAGGATGATCAGAATGACCATGATATTGCTGATGATGATGATGATCATGATGCTGATGATCATGATGATGATGATGATTAGGATTTTAGTTGATTATGACATTGGATTATATGTATTTACATTGATATATATATATATTTTTATTTAATTTCAGTTATGTTTTGAATTGTGTGTATGGTATTAAGTAATGAAGAGTTTTGTTCTATTGATTGTTATTATTGTTTATATTAGGCATGTGTTTTAATACTTTAATTATGTATGTGTGTGTATATGTATGTATGTGCATGTGCATGTGTATGTATATGTATGTATGTGCATGTGCATGTATAAGTGTATATGTGTGTATGAGTATGTGCATATGCATGTGTATGTACGTATGTGTATATGTATATGCATGTATACGTATAACTCTATGTGTATATGTGTGTATGTGCATGTATATGTGTATATGTAGGTATGTGCATGTGTGTGCATGTGTATATGTGTTTTAATACTTTTAATTATATAATTCATTCATATGTGTGTACCTAAGTGTATATGTATGTGTGTGTATATGTATGTGCATGTGTATGTGTGTGTATATGTATGTATGTGCATGTGCATGTATAAGTGTATATGTATGTATCAATATGTGCATGTTCTTGTGTATGTGTGTGTATATGTATATGCATGTATATGTATAACTCTATGTGTATGTGTGTGTATGTGCATGTATATGTGTATATGTAGGTATATGCATGTGTGTGTGCATGTGTATATGTGTTTTAATACTTTAATTATATAATTCATTCATATGTGTGTACCTAAGAGTATATGTATGTGTGTGTATATGTATGTATGTGCATGTGTATGTGTGTGTATATGTATGTATGTGCATGTGCATGTATAAATGTATATGTGTGTATGAGTATGTGCATGTTCTTGTGTATGTGTGTGTATATGTATATGCATGTATATGTATGTGTGTGTACATGTATATGCATGTATATGTATATGTGTGTATATGTATATGTATATGTATATGTATATGTATATGTGTATATGTATATGCATGTGTATATATATGCATGTGTATATATATGCATGTGTATATGTATGAAACATGCATGTGTATGTGGATGTGCATATACATGTATTTGCATATATGTTAATGTGTGTATGTGTATATATATATATATACATATATATATATATATATATATATATATATATATATATATATATATATATATATATATATATATATATATATATATATATATATATATACACACAATATATATATATATATATATATATATATATATATATATATATATATATATATATATATATATATATATATATATATATATATATATATATATATATATATATATATATATACACACAATAATGTATGCATGGACGTCTTTTTATGTGGTTGTAGGAATGTTTGTGCATATGCATGTGTATATGTGTGTATGTCTAAGTGTATGTGCACATGTATCTATGTGTATATATGTGTGTGTATGTGCATGTGTATATATGTATATGTGTGAAAGTGCATCTTCATCATGTATAAGTGTATGAGTGCATATCAATAAGTGTGAGTATGCTATGTAATGAAAATAACACAATTCAAATGATCTACAAAGAATAGAAATTGTACTTACAATTGTTAGCCATACTTTTTGCTTGGTTAGCTTCTTGAATAACCTGCAATAAAGAGAGAAAGAAAAGAGAGAGAGAGAGAGAGAGAGAGAGAGAGAGAGAGAGATCTAGAGAGAGAGAGATCTAGAGAGAGAGAGATCTAGAGAGAGAGAGAGATCTAGAGAGAGAGAGATCTAGAGAGAGAGAGAGAGAGAATTCAAAGAGAGAAAGATGTAGAAAGAGAGAAACAAAGACAGAGGGAGACAATAAGAGAGAGCTTAGGCAAAACAACAATTCTGCATATACTTGCTTCAGCTCGTAAGCGCAGCGCAATTGCGAACGTTGGAGAGCTCTTCGATCGGATTTGTGAAAATGCCGATCGCAGAGCCCCCAACGTTTTAATTTTTGTTCGTCAACAGATCGTAGTGTAAGCGATGCTATTCGTCGTCGAATAGGGGACAATTTTATCGTTGCTTATGCGATGATAAGTAACGTCGCCTACGCGACGCAAAAAAGCATCGCTTATGCGACGCTTTTAAATTGCATCATTTTAGCGAAGTTTTATGGGAACGTCGCAATCCCGTCGTGTCACAACTTGCAAATACCATCGTTTTCTGCGTCGTTTAATCGACGGTCGGCGCGCAACGCTAATTACGATGCAAGTTGCAATTTTATAGCGATGAAATTTTGTCGCCTTAAGCGTCACTATATGCCCGTATTTCTTGTAGTGATAGACACACACACACACATACACACAAATACACACACATATACACACATACACACATACACACATAATGTTGCATACACACATGCACACATAATGCATACACATGCACACACATATACACATACATATACACACACATACACATATACACACACATACACACACACATACACACACACACATACACACATACATGCATACACACACACATAGAGAGACATGCACACACATACACATACATGCTTACATATGCATACATAATGCATACACACACATATGCATACATACATGCATACACATACACACATAGACACATACACACACATAGACACATACACACACATAAACACATACACACTCATAGACACACACACATACACATAGACGTGCACACATACACACACATATACACACACATACATACACACACACATACACACATAATGATGCATTCACACACATACACATGCATACACACATATACACACACACATACACACACATATATGCATACACACACACATAGAGAGACATACACACACATACACATACATGCATACATATGCATACATATAAATGCATATGCATATGCATACATACATACTTACATGCATACATACACATACATAATGCATACACACACATATGCATACATAATGCATGCACACACATACACACACCTATGCATACATACATGCATACACATACACACATAGACACATACACACACATAGACACATACACACATACACACATACACACATACACACTCATAGACGCGTAGCGACACATACACATAGACACACACACATACACACACACATATACACAAACATATACACACATAGACACATACACACATAATGATGCATACGCACACATACACATGCATACACATACATATGCATACATACATGCATACACATACACACACATAGACACATACACACACATAAATACATACACACTCATAGATACACACACATACACATAGACACACACACACATACACACACATATACACACACACATACACACATAATGACGCATACACACACATACACATGCATACACACATACAGACACATATACACACACATACACACACATATATGCATACACCCACACATAGAGAGACATACACACATATGCACATACATGCATACATAATGCATATGCATATGCATACAATGTACATACATACTTACATGCATACATAATGCACATGCATAGATACATACACACACATAGACACATACACACATAGACACATACACACACATAAACACATACATACTCATAGATACACACACATACACATAGACACACACACATACACACACATATACACACACATACACACATAGACACATACACACATAATGATGCATACACACACATACACATGCATACACACATACATACACATATACACACACATACACACATAGAGAGACATACACACACATACACATACATGCATACATATGCATACATAATGCATATGCATATGCATACATACATACTTACATGCATACATAATGCACATGCTTACATACACATACATAATGCATACACACACATATGCATACATAATGCATACACACACATACACACATATGCATACATAATGCATATGCATACATAATGCATATGCATATGCATACATAATGCATATGCATATGCATACATAATGCATATGCATATGCATACATACATACTTACATGCATACATAATGCACATGCTTACATACACATACATAATGCATACACACACATATGCATACATAATGCATACACACACATACACACATATGCATACATACATGCATACACATACACACATAGACACATACACACACATAAACACATACACACTCATAGACGCATAGCGACACATACACATAGACACATACACATACACACACACATATACATACACACAAACATACACACATAGACACATACACACATAATGATGCATACACACACATACACATGCATACACACACATATGCATACATACATGCATACACATACACACATACACACACACATAGATACATACATACACATAAACACATACACATAAACACATACACACTCATAGACACACACACATACACATAGACACACACACACATATACACACACACATACACACATAGACACATACACACATAATGATGCATACACACATACAAACACATATACACACACATACACACATACACACACATAGAGAGACATACTCACACATACACATACATGCATATATATACATACATAATGCATATGCATATGCATACATACATGCATACATACACATACATAATGCATACACACATATGCATACATAATGCATACATAATGCATACATAATGCATACACACACATATGCATACATACATGCATACACATACACACATAGACACATACACACACATAGACACATACACACACATAAACACATACACACTCATAGATGCACACACATAAACATAGACACACACACATATATACACACACATACACACACACATACACACACACATACACACATACACACATACACACATAATGATGCATGCACACACATACACATGCATACACATGCATACACACATACACACACATACATACACACACATGCATACATACACATACTTAATGCATACACATATACATATGTACATGTATATATATTGATTTCTAACCATTTTGTTTTATATGTTAGGTATTATGGATCCCAATAGAGAGAGAAAGGCGAAACTCACTCTCATAAAAAGTCTTATGAGAGCAAGAGTTCCGTCTGATACTCTAGGGGCCATCATGTGTGATTACTCAGAGACGTCTGATGAGGAGCTGGACTGTACGATCCAGATGCTTACCCAGCGATCAGAGGAGGGCTCTTCTACGGCTCCACATGCAGGAAGAGAGCTATCTGCTCATAGGTATGTTTTTTTTTTCATAAACTTTTTTAATGATATTATAACACATATTTTTATTTATTTTTATCTATATATTTTCAGGACACCTATACCACCTCCAAATCATGATAGCAGAGCAGAGTTGCCTATGAGGACATGCATAGGCACCTTAGGACTAGAGTGTGATATAGAGCCAGAGGGGAACATTGTGTACATAGGGAATGGATTGGAGTTCAAGAGAAGAATGCGGGCACTATGTGACTCTTACCTGCACTTTGTCCACTTATCGTGGAAGTAAGTAAAAATTTTACATATAAATTGAAATAAATATCTTATGTTTTATTTACATTATGTTTTTTATTTTTGTAGTGAGCATGATGAGAGGGATAAAAAATACGTACTTAGTTCACTTGAGACAGAGTTTGGGACAGGATGGTCGCTTAAGTGGTGTCTAAAAGAGATGTGGACACTTATGGCTCATCGTCGCGATAATGCACGGTATGCACTGCTTTTATGTATATATATGTGGATATATGTGTGTTTATGCATGTATGTATGTATGTATATGAGAGAGAGAGAGAGAGAAAAGAGAGACTAGGTATAAATACACGCATACACACACATATACATCATACATGCACATTTACACACATATACACATACATGCACATTTATACATACTTACACATACATGCACATTTTTACACACACATACACATGCATGCAGTTACACACATATAATGAATACACATAGACACATACACATACTCACATACACGTACACATACTCACATACACATACACATGCATAATCATATGTACACACACATAGACTCATATAATCATATTTACATGCATATATACATATACACATGCATATATAGACACACACAACACATGCATATGCACATATAGATACACATACATACATAACACATGCATACACATAAATAAATAAATAAATAAATAAATAAATCGTATTTCAAAAATCCTAAATTGAAAACACTAATTTCGATATTAGGGTTTTAAAACCCCTAATTTAAAAACTCTAATTCAACCTTTTAGCCATATGTTTGAAGTATATGTACACATTGCATCTATTCCTCCGACATCCTACTAGAGAGATGTCTCTCCTCCCAACCTTATGCCTCTATATATAGCTACTCGAATCAACGAGGATCATAATATATATAAAGATATAAACACATCGTGTAGATACACATACATAAATATAAAATGGAGTAGATATATTATGCATCACACATACATGCCTAAATGCACACATAAATATATATATACATGCATACATATTTACATGTACACATTTACACATAGACATATATACATATATACATGTACACATCACATATACATGCCTACATGCCTACATGCACACATAAACATATATATACATGCATACATATTTACATGTACATATTTACACATAGACACATATACATATATACATGTACACAATTATAAACGCTTGCATATATTACATGAATACATGAATATTTTACATAAATGCATATGCATATATACGCATATGCATATTTAACACATGTATACATATATCACACACATGCAAACACATACATATACATGAAATACATATATATGCATACTAACATATGTATACATATAATACACATGAATACACACACATATGCATACATACATGATAAAAATTTGCTCCTCAAAGATAAAGCTATATATAAAATAATTAGGCATACCCCCAAGCTTCATGTTCTAACTTAGAAGAACATGATTTCATCTCTCTAGTAGGATTCATCGTTATTCAAGTTAATAAAAAAATCTATTATCTGATATCCATTCAGAAGCTTCAAGTTATTGATCGATAACTAGAGTAGAATTTACTATCTAATATGCTCATATGTTTTCATTATTGCCGTCATTTTGGTAGGACATCAATATAGTCTCATCTTCATTATCCTTATTGATTTCATTTATTTCTTCTATTGTTAAATCTATGTTCTCATGAATCACATCATCTATTGATGGATTAATATCTATTTCTGGTAATTCCTCTTCCTCATTAGGAGAATCAGCATGTAGAGAATTATCCTCTTCATAAAAAAGATTAGTATCATTATCACGTATAATGATTCTAATTTCTATTTATATGTGTATATGTGTGTATGTGCATGTATGTGTATATGTAGGTATGTGCATGTGTGTGTGCATGTGTATATGTGTTTTAATACTTTAATTATATAATTCATTCATATGTGTGTACCTAAGTGTATATGTATGTGTGTGTATATGTATGTATGTGCATGTGTATGTGTGTGTATATGTATGTATGTGCATGTGCATGTGTAAATGTATATGTGTGTATGAGTATGTGTATGTGTGTGTATATGTATGTGCATGTATATGTATAACTCTATGTGTATATGTGTGTATGTGCATGTATATGTGTATATGTAGGTATGTGCATGTGTGTGTGCATGTGTATATGTGTTTTTAATACTTTAGTTATATAATTCATTCATATGTGTGTACCTAAGTGTATATATATGTGTGTGTGTATGTATGTATGTGCATGTGTATGTGTGTGTATATGTATGTATGTGCATGTGCATGTGTAAGTGTATATGTGTGTATGAGTATGTGCATGTGCATGTGCATGTGTAAGTATGTGCATGCATATGTGTATATGTAGGTATGTGCATGTGTGTGTGCATGTGTATATGTGTGTGTACGTATGTGCATATATATGTGTATAATGTATGTGTATGCATGTGTATATGTATTCCACATGCATGTGTATGTGGATGCATTTCCATTTGCATCCATGTGCATGCATGTGAATGTGCATGCATGTGGATGTGCATATACATGTATTTGTGTATATGTTAATGTGTGTATGTGTGTGTGTGTGTGTGTGTATATATATATATATATATATATATATATATATATATATATATATATATATATATATATGTGTGTGTGTGTGTGTGTGTGTGTGTGTGTGTATGTGTAAGTGTATGTGCACATGTATCTGTGTGTATATATGTGTGTGTATGTGCATGTGTATATGTGTATATATGTGAAAGTGCATCTTCATCATGTATAAGTGTATAAGTGCATATCAATAAGTGTGAGTATGCTATCTAATGAAAATAACACAATTCAAATGATATACAAAGAATAGAAATTGTACTTACAATGGTTAGCCATACTTTTTGCTTGGTTAGCTTCTTGAATAACCTGCAATAAAGAGAGAAAGAAGAGAGAGAGAGAGAGAGAGAGAGAGAGAATTCAAAGAGAGAAAGATGTAGAAAGAGAGAAACAGAGATAGAGGGAGACAATAAGAGAGAGCTTAGGCAAAACAACAATTCTGCATATACTTGCTTCAGCTCATAAGCGCAGCGCAATTGCGAACGTTGGAGAGCTCTTCGATCAGATGCATGAAAATGCCGATCGAAGAGCCTCCAACGTTTTAATTTTTTTCCGTCAGCAGACCGTCGTGTAAACGATGCTACACGTCGATTTGGCATCGCATAAGCGACATGTTTTTAGCGTCGCTTATGCGATGCCCAAAAATGTCACTTTGGCTACCCAAGATAATTGTTCATAAAGAAAGTAAGAAACAAAGTCATCATACAAACGATTGGGGAAAGATATACAAATATGTATGGATACCCAAACAAATCATGAAGGAAATCTTGTACGAATCTCTAGATGCAAAAATATAGTTAAACCTAAAAGAACAAAGAAGAAATGAGAACCTCATGAATTAATATTGGAAAAATTCATAATCACCTTTTCACAACAATCTTGAAATACAAATACATTTAGATGATGTAAAATGAGTAGCAAAAGTAAAGCCTTGACATCAAAGAAGCACTAGTGAACTCCTTAAGACTTTTAATGCACTATTTAGAAAAATTGCATTTCCAAAGCAAGCATAAATAATGCTACATTACAAAGTTGTGCATACACCAAGCACAATTTTTTTTACGGAAAGAAAAGCAAGAAAAGAGAGAGGAAAAAAGAAAAAAAAAAAGAAAATGAAAAAAAAAGGAAACATAAGCATGTGATATTTATTGGGCGCAATGCAAGGTATAGGATGGGTGTGTGACTATGTTGAGATTTTATTTTCTTTACAATTCTTTTTATTTGTTTTGGAGGAATTCATTCATGTTTCCAATTGCACATAGAGCCTTGCTTATATGTGATGATAACTTTCATGAGTTACGTGAGTGGCGTGAAAAATTCATGTGATGGAAATTTTGATTCTCCTTTTTCTATGATGTACTTCTTTTTTCATGAAGTCTTTTTAAATTGAGTGGATCATATTTTTTATGTTACCTTTTTGCACAAGAGGACTCAAAGCATTTCTAGTTGCAAAGCTAGAAGTGGATGTGGTGTCCTTATCCAGGGGGCATTGGTTTCTAGATAATTAAGGAGCAGAAGTGGTAGTAGAATTGGAGTGAGATGAGGAGCAAACTCTAACAAAAAAAGAGCAGATAGATAAGGAGCTCAAAGAGTGCATCAAAATAGTAAGCAAGCATATATTTATAGTAAAAAAAGGCAAATCAAAATATACTATGCTGCCTAAATAATTTTATACTTTTTTGAGATATAAAGTAATATACAAAAGATGGAGGCAATTAGGTCTACATAAACTCATGGAGGAACCAATTTTCAAAGATTTTGATAGGTGTGAATAGGTGACGAGCACCTTGCAGAAAGTAAAGAGAACAAACTTTGAACCTTATTTCAAGTGCAGTAAAAATTTGGGATAATAAAGAAATAGAAATACTATCAGACCTGAGCAGAACAAGAGGGCTTTACAAATTGATCCAATGGGCACAAAAATTATGTCAATTTTGTAAAAAAGATTGCCTCTTCATATGATGGGTATATTAAATTTGTTGATGATAAGTCAAATGAAGAATTTTCAATCAAAATGTTCTTGCAATTGCTTTGCTTTCCAATACTACCTAGGTATACCAATCTACATAAACAAAGAAAATTGGTAATATTGAATAATAGAGATGAGGGTAATCCTCTTGGACCAGTTGATATGTCCATTTATATGCATGAGAAAGTAAAGGAAGCATCAAAAAATTGGGAGTCAAAGAAATTTATGGATGGAGCTCAATTATTGACAAAGATTATTTATCATATTTTGGCTATCAAGGATAAGTTGCAACTAGCACCTCCTACACAAGCATTTATGGCTGCAATAGTAGGGATAAGCAATCCATTAAGGAAGCCATTGGTCAAAGAAGAACCAAAGAAAAGAAAAGAGTTGGAAAGTGAAATTCAACCACCATTAAAGAAAAGATATATAGATCCAAGAAAAATTGTTCTTGAAGAAGAAGAACTAATGGAAGAGGAGCTCAAATAGGAACAAAGAAGGGTTCAAGCAGACAAGAAACCTCATCCTCCTCAAACTTCAAATGAAAAATTGTATAATTACTTAATGTTGGATAATGACAAAAGAGATTTCTATGAAACTCAATATCAAAAAATGTTCGAAGATTTTTTAGACAGAGCCAGTAACTGGACTCAAGAAAAAATGTAACATTATGAAGTCTTACATGAGCAAATTATGCAAGCCAAGAAAGAAGTGCTTTTCATACAAAAAGAGGCTTCCTTATTGGAATATTTCAAAGAATTACAAAACCCTTCGGATAAGAGAACTATAATGGTGGCTATAGTTAAAACAAAAAGAAGAAAGAACCAAAATTGAAGCAGAAGATAAAGGAACCAAAAGCAAAAGAAAAGAAAGATCAATCTCAAGGGGCAACGATTGCAGAATCAGATCTAGTGGGAGGATCAAATTGATTCAAAATAAAAAAGAAAGATTGGGGAACAAGAAGTTCGAAGACTCTAATCAAGGAAGATGTACAAAAGATGAGGATAGTGATGTTGAATCCTTTCTCTTAAAAAGTTTGAATTTCTTTGAACCCAATTCTTCTAGTAAAATTGGGGTTCAACCAACAAAAGAAGTGCAACCTATATCAAGAAGAAGTGCAAGTTTAGGAAAAGCAAGAGTTGACTCACTTGGATCATGATGAATCAGCTTTGAGGGACTAAGAAACAATAGATGACATCATTCATGATATTTAGAAGTAAACAATTAACGAAGATGGAAACATGATGGATGTAACAGAGGAAGAAGTGCTTTATAATGACTTGAAAGATGAGACTGAAGTGTTTGAGCAAAAGGAAGATGATCAAAAAGATGAAAACTGGTTGAAGAAGAAGTAGATGTAGTTAACAAACAATCAAATCATGAGCAAGTTGAAGTAGAATCTGATTTAGAGATAATACAAAGGTAGGAAAAATTGGAATTGAAGAAGATCCCTAAAGACATCAAAACAATATGTGAATAGCTGGTAAATCATGTAGAACACTTCAAGCGTGTAAGTAAGAACATGATATTATCTGGAATAGTAGCAAAGTTTGAATTTATGAAGGCCGAAAAAGTAATAGAAGAATACAAAAAAGATTAGGAAAAGATGCAAGTGGAGATTAGATAACAAACAAAATCAATAGAAGCATGGCAAAATAAGACCATGAAATTAGAAGCAACTGTCACTCAACACAAAAATAGTGCAGACTTTATGGACGAAAATTGTGAAAGAAGTTGATCATGATAAGGAAGTTGGAGGGAGAAATCAAGCAATTAGAATCAAAGAATAAGGTATATAAACTTCTTATCAGGTATTAAGAAGAGAAAATGATGAGATAAATCAGATTTTATTAGAAGGACTAGAAGGAAAATAAGCATAATCAATATGCGAACACAATAATGCAATTTTCACTAGAAAAACAGGGTGAATCCATTATATCATCATTGGGTAGCATATGGATTAGGAGCTCCATTATGCATGTTATTAGAGCATAAATAACTATCAAACTTCTAGAGTAGGATTTTGCCTTAATGGTTTCTTGGAATATGATGAAACCATAAAAATCACAAAGGAATCACTACAACATATGAGCCTTATACCGGCAAAACTACCAGCGAAAATACACATGGCCAATATGGTCATGGCATCGACATGAATGTCCGTACAATAACATCGGTATACACACCGGTAAAATATGTCACTATATGCATCGGTATAAAGCGCTAATATAAGTGTTGATATTTTACCATCAATATACACGGCAGTATTGACCAAGTATGAGTGCCGATATATGCATCGGTATGATCAGTGGTATAAGTGTCGATCAATCGATGATATAAGCATCGATAATTCCTTGGGAATACCGATGCCTATATCGACGACCATATCTGCAAAAAGAATTTTGGGCAAAGTGCAGTGTCCCTTGCTGCAACAACATGACAATGTTGTTGTGTAGCAAAGGGAAACACTCTACCCAAAAAACATTGAGTACATGTTGTACTCTAGTGGTTGCCGATTTAGGGTTTAGATGATTGGCAAACAAAACACAATTTGATAAAGCAAAACACATTGTCAAACATAAAAAGAGATATGTAGGAGCACAATGAAGCATGAACCATGTACAAAAGAGATATTCCATAAATGAACCATGTACAAAAGACATATTCCATAAATGAACCATGTACAAAATTGTGGAAAACCACTTCCATATATGAGCCAAATACAAAATGTGGCAAACCACTGCCATATATGAGCCAAATACAAAATGTGGAAAATCACTGCCATATATGAACCAAATACAAAACTGTGGCACACCATTGCCATATATGAGTTGAATACAGAAGTGTGGCACATCACTGCCATACACAAAAGCATTGGGATCAAAACATCTATATCTCCCATCCTGCAATGTAATAAAGTGATAGGAAGGAGATGGTTGAACCACATCCTTGACAGATAGGAGATGGTTGAACCACATCAGTGATAGATAGGAGATGATTGAACTCCACCCTAAGAGAGAGGATTAGGAAGTAATATTCAACCATGGCTTTAGGGCAAGTGGTTAGCCCATCACATTCCTAACAAAGATGTTCTGAGTTTGAATCTCATATTCCTCATTGCATTGGTATCAGAGCCTAGGAAGTAGGATTGGGCAAGGTGGATTGATCCAATGGCCTCTAA
Organism: Ceratopteris richardii; assembly: GCA_020310875.1. NCBI lineage: Eukaryota > Viridiplantae > Streptophyta > Polypodiopsida > Polypodiales > Pteridaceae > Ceratopteris > Ceratopteris richardii. The sequence goes on from CM035412.1 coordinate 182,018,874, forward strand.
AATGGCATTTGGGTAATCTATCATGTGAAAGGGTAGGAATTGGGGAGGCAGCACTTTGAGAATTGGACCCAACAAAAATTCAAGTATATCTCTCAATCGGTAGGTTGGATTGAGGCATGTAAGATACCATTGGAAAGCTCTCAAAACGAGCTTTCCAAATCTAACGAGAAATTTTGGAGGTGTGAGGTCCTTGGGAAACCTTGGGTGGCACTTGATTGAGGGTTCAAGATACCAAAACATGGGTGAGAATGAGGTTCAAGATACTAAGGTTGAGAACACGGTTCAAGAAACCAAGGTTGCGAACAAGGTTCAAGAAACTCTGAGAGGTTGAGCACATCAATTCAAGGGTACCAAGGGAGTTCAAGAACTGATGATCGAGGCTAGAGGAATAATGAGAAGATCATTGTGGACAATAATCAACTAAGGGGGGAAGAATGTAATACAATGATAGAAAGGAGATGATTGAACCACACCCTTGACAAATAGGAGATGGTTGAACTACACTGTAAGAGAGAGGATA
>CM035412.1:182024393-182069393 GCA_020310875.1 Ceratopteris richardii
TGGATAAAGCTTATCTCTTGGAAGTATGAGGTTGTGGGTTCAAGTCCCCTACATGCTAAATAAGGAACTAAATAGACTAACTAGGGAAATAACTAAGCCCTTATTGCCACTCATGTGTTAGAATTAGTTCGCGCATAGCCAATGGAACCAAAGGGAACTAAAGTGAACCCAAGTGAACCAAGAGAACCATGTATGCTAGAGAAACCAAAGATGCCAAAGATATGCCATAGTTCTATGCCTTCGTTGATGCCTCGAAGGAGTAATCGAATTGATAACCGAACTTGATAAACTAATTTGATAACCAAATGAACTCAAATAGTGAACAGTGAGCACAGTGGAGTAATCGAATGAAAACAAAACTTGATAAAATAATTTGATACATAAATTTGATAAACTAATTTGATAACTGTTGGAGTTAGACGTGTGCGGAAGCACGCGAACAGCACAAGGAAGAAGAAGAAGCTTGGAGCACAACACACAATACTGAATGTATTACTAGAGAATGTACAAAGATAAGTAGCCCATTAGGGCAATAGGCATATATACAAGCCGGGGGAAAAAAACTTCCTAAAGAGGGAAAAAAGTGCCCCGGCGGTCCTAGAGTGTTCACACACATCACTACCTAAATATATCAACAAATCCCCCCTGGGAGTGATGCAGTGAACAAGGAGCTGACACTCATGTATAAGGAAGTGCCAAGCTATGTGGAAATCACTCCACAAAAGGAAGTAAGCCCAAAGCTTTGCGGAAAGCTTCAAACTTCTCCCTAGGCAGAGCCTTCGTGAAAAGGTCTGCAATGTTCTCCTGCGTGGGCACATATGCCAAGCTGATCTCCCCAACAGAACCTCTCCCTAACATAATGATAATGCACCTCAATGTGCTTAGTGCGAGCATGGAACACAGGGTTCCTCACAACTGCCAATGCGCTCTGACTGTTAGTGAAGATGGTGGTGGCAGAAGATTGACCAACACCCAAATCAGCCATAAGGCGTCTGAGCCACACACACTCAACAGTCGTTGTGAAAGCTGCCCTATACTCAGCTCACAACTAGAAGTGGCCACAATAGGATGCTTCTTGCTCAACGAAGATATACATGAGCTACCAAGCATGAAGCAAAAGCCACTAGTGGACACACGAGTGTCATAGCAAGCAACCCAATTAGAGTCAGCAAAAGCATGCAAATCTAGCGGTAGTGATCCCCATTGGGATAAAACAACCCAAGTAGCCGAGTACCACTCAAGTAGCGAAAGATGCGCTTAACCACCTGCCAATGCTTGACTCTTGGGCAATGCATAAACCAGCTCATCTGTTAGACAGCAAATTGAATATTTGGCCGAGTAATGCATAAGTAAATCAAGCATCCAATAGCCTGCTGATAGAGAACAGCATCAAATGCATCTCCAACATCATGAAGACTCAATCGTAAACCTGTCTCCATAGGAGTGGCAATAGGCTTACAGTCTTCAAGGCCAAAACACTGCAATAATGTGTCAATATATTTCGTTTGACACAAAGCGATTCCACCATCAACGTGCATAAACTGAATGCCCAAATAATGATGCAAATGCCCCAAACCAAACATCTCAAATGAGGCATGCAAATCAGCCTTAAAATCAGCAATATGCTTCTCAATAGGACCAGTGAGCAGCATGTCGTCAACATAGACAACGATGATCAGAAGCACATCATTAGCATGCTTAACATATAAGGTGCTTTTAGTTGGACTGTTCTCAAAACAATGTGCAATAAGATAGGCATGTATCTTCTCATACCAAGCACCTGGTGCTTGCTTTAAACCATATAATGCCTTCTTTAACCTACACACCTGGTTTTCATGCCCTTTCTGCACAAAGCCACGGGGCTGAAAAACATACTCTTCTTCATGCAAGTCACCATTCAGAAATGATTGTTTTAATGTCCAACTGATGTACATTCCAACCATGATGGGCTACAAGTGCACAAATGCTCCGAACAGTAGTCATACGGCATGTAGGTGCAAAGGTCTCATCAAAATCAATGCCTCTTTCCTGTGCATAACCCTTTGCAACAAGCCTAGCCTTATACCTGTCAACTGTACCATCAGGTTTATGCTTCAGCTTGTATACCCACTTAGTGCCAATGGCCTTCTTGCCAGGAGGCAAGTCACATAAAGACCAAGTACCATTCTTCATTATTGCATCATATTCAGATTGCATAGCAGCCATCCAATTTTTTGAATTTTGTGCTTCATCAAACGAAACAGGCTCAGTCTCATCACATAGACTAGATGCAGCCATAACATAGCAATCTGATGCAAAAGAGGCACTATGAGAGCCTGATCAAGTACGATATGATAGAGGTGCATCTAATTTGCTATCACGCAAGGTTTGCACCAGCCATTTTGGCATAGTTCTTGCCTACTCAATATCAGCTCTCTCATCAATAAGTGCATCATGTAAATCTGCATTAGAAATGGAATGATCTGCATCATCACATGAAACCTGCAAAGGCTGAGAAGTTGCCTCATTAGGACCGTCACTAGACTATCCACCTGTAAAAAGAGGCATTAAAGTATCATACATGTCTTTGGAGCTAACAGATGTCTCCTTAGTAAATGACAACAATGACTGAATAACATCTTCCACAAAAACAACATCACGGCTAACCAGAATGCGTTTAGTCTGTGGATGATACAGACGATAGCCTTTACTTTCAAAACTGTATCCAACAAAAATACATTTTACTGCTTTATCATCCAGTTTTCTGCGATGTTGTTCAGGCACTAATGTATATGCCAAACAACCAAAAACACGCAGATGAGCAACAGATGGCTTGCGTTCATGCCAAGCCTCATATGGAGCGATAGACTATAGTGCTTTAGTGGGACACCTGTTAAGTACATATGCTGCACACATGACAACCTAAAGCCAGAAACTATGTGGTAAAGCTTGACTCTTGACCATACACCTCACCATCTCCATGAGTGACCTGTTCTTTTGTTCAGCAAATCCATTCTATTGAGGTGTATACGGCATTGTACACTGGTGTTTTATCCCACGTTCAACTAGAAATGCATTAAAATCAAAAGACATATATTCCCCCCCTCGATCAGAACGGAGGGTGCCCATTTTACATGCTCACAGATTTTCAGCCAAAACCAAAAACTGTTTGAAGCACATGAACACTTCAGACTTTGTCGTCAATGGATATATCCATGCATGCCTGGAAAAATCATCGATGAAAGTCATGAAGTAGAGATAATTCCCAAAAGAAGGTGTTTGCATAGGACCACATACATCACTATGTACAAGCTACAATTTCTGAGTAGCCCGAAGTGAACCATCTTTTGGGAAGCACGAATGCTGCATTTTGCCCAAAATATAGCCTTCACAAACATGTTTTCTAGGTGCCTCAAGTTTGGGCAAAGAGGACGCCATTTCAGATTTATGCAGGCGTAGCAAACTAGCAAAATTCAGATGACCAAAGCGTGCATGCAAAGCTTTGCATCTGACATAGCCTGAGAATCATTTACTGCACATGCCAAATCATTTCCAGATCTTTCATAGTCTATGAGCTTATACAACCCACGACATAAAATGCCAGAAGCAATAATCACATCGCCATTTGACAGATCATGAACTGTACACCTGTCATCAACAAATTTCACAACCAAGACAACCTTGGCTAATGCAGAAACTGATAACAAGTTCTTCTTGATCCCTGGCACAAACAAAGCATCTGACAAAGTGAAAGAACTACCATCAGTAGTAGTCAAAATGATCTTACCAACTCCCATAACAGGATAAGAGGAGTTGTTGGCGCATGTAACAGTATTCCCTGTAGAGGCAGGCTTGAGTGAAGAAAAGAAATTGCGCTGCGAGGTAATATGTATGGTTGCCCCACTGTCAAAATACCAAACATCTGAGTCTATGGCAGACATGCACTGCTCATGAGAAGATGGGTCAAAACTGTAGACAGTTGTAAACACTCATTCTTCTTCCTGTACAAGATTAGCAGACTCTGTTTTTGGTGTAGAGGCCTCTGCAACAACCATTTGAGCCTCTTTCTTCTTTGCCTCTTTAGCAGCCAGTTTTGGACAGTTCTTTATGATATGATCATTCCCTTTACAGTACTTACAAAACAATTTCTGCTTTTCTGATTTCTTCTCATCTTTATCTTCCTTCTTCGAATATGCATAATTAGCAAATTTCTGCTTACTAGTTGAAGAGCTCCATTTTCCTTTGCCCTTCTGACTAGCCAAGAAAGCTTGATCTGCAACTCGCATAATGGACCTGTTCTTCCTCGACTGATCTTCTTGCAACAGAAAAGAGACTAACTCCTCAAATGATAAGGCATTCGGATTGCCTTTCATCATCAACCGAAGAGTAGAAGCAAAACTTTGATATGAATCAAGAAGACCATTCAGAACGGTGTGCACAAGTGAGCTATCTGGTATAACCTCATCAGTAGAAATCAACTGTTCCTTCAAATCTTTGATCTTTGTTAGGAAACTGTCCATAGAATCACCTTCATTCATGTGCTCACTCTCCAACTATTTTTGGAGGTAAGCAACACGAGCCTCATTCCTAGCTTGGTACAATATGGTAAGTGTATCAGCCAAGAGCGAATGAGGAATAATGGCACGTTTGACAGACAAAGCTATCAATGCATGTGCCTAGGCATCTCTGCCATCCCAGCGAATTTGCTCTGCAGTAGGTGCAGCAAAAACTGAAGCACGAACAGGAATATGCTGAATATCATCATCTTCGACACCTTCTGAATCAGCTTCAGTACCTGCAGTTGTAACAGTTGCAGGTGTGATAGGACGTTTTTCAACACCCTGCACAATGTTCCGCACTCCTTTTGCAACCAATACATGTCGCATCATATAAGCCCATAACGGGTAGTTGGTACCATCCAACTTATCCTCAATAGCCAACATACGGAATACATCATTGCTTTTAGCCATGGCCGGTGACTAAAATACCTTGATGCAAAAAATTGACTGTATCTCAAAAAGTTGAAGAGAACTGCCCAGACGAATTCTGCTAGACCTGTAGCAGACTTCGAGACGCTTATACTAGCGAACAGAAATTGGTATATAACTTTGGCACAAAAAGATGAAATAGCCTGCACAAGCGCTATGATAGCGCATTCGGAGGCCGAAACGAGCTCAGATTGCGATTTTGACACCACACAACAAAGTTGTTTCAATCTCGGAAACACGCTGAGTATGCTCACCAAAATTCATGCGATTCTGAGACTGCAACCGGAGGAGTGTCAACAGCGCGCTAGATGAAGCGATGACCTCCTCTGATACTAATTGTTGGAGTTAGACGTCTACGGAAGCACTCGAACAGCATAAGGAAGAAGAAGAAGCTTGGAGCACAACACACAAGATTGAATGTATTACTAGAGAATGTACAAAGATAAGTAGCCCATTAGGGCAATAGGCGTATATACAAGCCGGGGGAAAAAAACCTCCTAAAGAGGGAAAAAAGTGCCCCGACGGTCCTAGAGTGTTCACACACATCGCTACCTAAATATATCAACAATAACCAAACCAAACTTGAACAATGAACAGTGAGCACTGTGAGCACAGGGGGTACAATGTGATAGTGAGCATAGGGGGTATAGTGTGATAGTGAGCACAAGGAGTATAGTGTGATAGTGAGCATACGGGGTACAATGTGACATTGAGCACAGCGCACAGTACCAAATTTGACACAATATCGAATGATAATTTGGATATCGCTTATGGGATCGTGAAACATGATCAATGATAAAAAGTAGTGATGTCATTTTCAATGAATCTAAGATGCATAACCAGCCCATTAAGGAGGTTAAAGTGAGAAGAATGGTGTTTAAGGATACTAATCCTCTAGTTAGCATGCATAAAAATGTTGCACATAGAGATGTTCAAGAGAATGTTTGATGAGATCAGTATGCAAATATTCTTGTTCAACAACCATTGAGATGCTCTGCACATGTCCCACATCCACCTAATAGATATGTTCAAGGTTTGGATTTTGTTATGTTAACAGATAATGGTGAGTCTTCTTGCTACAAAGAGGCTATGCAAACAAAGGATCATCTCAAGTGGGAGCATGCAATGAAGAGTGAGTTGGATTCTATTCAAAAGAATGGTACTTGGGATTTAGTACCTTTGCCAAAGGGCAAGAAAGTTTTACCATGTAAATGGGTATATAAATTAAAATTCACATCAGATAGTGCTTCTCCAAAGTATAAAGCATGACTTGTTGCAAAAGGTTTTAAGCAACAACATGGTGTTAATTTCGAGGAAAGCTTCTCTCCAGTGGTCAAGATGACTACCCTTTGAATGTTGCTTGGATTCATTGCAATGGAGTACTTAGAGCTAGTCCAAATGGATGTGAAAACTACGTTCTTGCATGGAGATCTTATAGATGAGATCTATATGCAACAACCAGAGGGTTACGTGGTTCTTGGCAAAGAAAGTCTAGTTTGTAACCTGAAGAAGATCTTATATGGACTTAAACAGTCCCTTGGACAATGGTACCAAAGTTTTGATGCTTTTATGAAGTCTCAAGGCTATTCTTGAAGGAATGAGGATCATTGTCTCTACACAAAGAGATGCTCAGATGTAGCTTGATACTTTATGTCGATGATATGTTGATTGCAGGGAACTCCTCTTATGACTTGTCAATTCTCAAAAAGAAGTTGAGTCAGACATTTGATGTGAAGGATTTGGGGGATGTCAAACATATTCTTGGCATGCACATTACTCGTTTAGGAGTAAAAGATGCATATACTTGTCTAAAAGTGAGTACATATACAAAGTACTACACAAATTCAACATGCAAGGTGGAAAGACATTGAGTACACCTTTACCCACATATGTGAAATTGAGCAAGGATGATTGCTCCAAATTAGATGAGGAAAAGGAATTCACGACCGAAATTCCTTATCAGTCTATTATTGATGTCTCATGTATGTTGTGATAGCTATGAGACTAGACATTATATATGTTTGCAATGGGAGTTGTGAGCATATATATGTCTAATCCTAACAAGAGAAATAGGGAAGCGATTAGGATGATTTTGAGATAACTGAGTGGCACTATGGACAAGTGTCGATGACTGGGTAGAGCAAACGCATCCATTATTGGTTACACAGATTCTGATCATGCTAGTTGTGTAGACACTCATAAGTCTACATCAGGGTACATTTTTCATTTTGCTAGAGGTGCTATCTCTTGGAGATCTCATCTTCAAGAATGTACAACTATTTCCACTACAGAAGCAAAGTATGTTGCAGCAAGTGAGGCATGTAAGGAAGCATTGTGGATTTCCCATGTTGCTTGTGATATAGGTCTACCTCAAAATGTACCTTGTTTTCTCAATTGATAGTCAAAGTGCCATTACATTGGCTAAGAATCCGATATATCATGCAAAGACCGATCACATTGAGGTGTGGTATCACTTCATTAGAGACTTCTTAGCTATTGAGCACATTATTGTTGAGAAGGTTCATACTCGAGATAATGTTGCAGATGCTTTGACTAAAGCTCTACCACATTATAGCTTTTGGCACTATTGTCACTTGATGGGGGTTACTTGATCCATGGACTTGCACAACTACTTATATATTGTGTAACATGCCCATTAGGTGGGAGGTAAAGTTTGTATAGTTACACTCATGTATTCTTTATCATCCTTTATTTTTCTCCCATAGACACTTTGGCCATATTGGCCTTTAGTGGGAGATTGTTACTATTAGTGTCCATGTGAAAGGCCAAATAGCTGTCAAACACTTTTGTATATGTTCTTTAATCAAACATATAGTGGCTTGGTCAACCACAGACTGTAAGTTCGATTGCATTTGTACGACCTAAGACATAATCTTCTCCGCATGTCTATAGTTAATGGATCTATGTATCTCTTTATTCTACACCCACTTATGTACTTTGACATTCTTTCTTCATTCAATGTTGCAAGTTGTACTACACCACTAGAACTAAATTTATAAAGGATACAAGGTCCAGGACCCTTTTTACCATGAACTATGCTCTTTTAGATTATATGACTCATCATTGCTTGCGATATTGAAACTCCCAATTGTTCCAATTCCATAATCCTATTAGATAATTCATGTCCTTTACATGTTAAATAATTTCCTAACTTTTTGGGTATGAAAAATTTCATTGGCAGGATAGCATTCACTCCATATACCAAATTGAATGGAGTAGTTCCTATGCATGTTTTGTATGTTACTCTATATGCCCATAAAGCATGATGAAGTTGCATATCCCAATGTGTTCTCTTAGCATTCACTTATTTGGATATGACCATATACAATACTCATTTTGTGCTTTCTATTAATCCATTAACTTGGGGATGATAGAGTGCTAACTTTCTATGTGTTATCGTAAAGTGAACAATCAAACACTCTATTATTTGATTTAAAAAATGACCTCCCCTATCACTTAACAATTCAATTGGTAATCCAAACCTTGTTATGATATTTTCATACAAAAATTTAGTTGATGTTTGAGCATCATTATTTGACGAGGCTTTGGCTTCACCCACTTTGTCAAGTAATTTGTTGACACTATGATATATTTCACATGGGAATTTTTAGCTAGTGGATGTATTGGTCCAATAAAATCCAAACCCCATTTTCTAAATGCTATTGTAGACATTAAGGTTTCAATGGCATTTCATCCTTTCTTATTCGATATTTTGTTATTCGACAAGTATCACTTCTCTCCACATAAGTTTTTGCATCCTTGAATAGAGTTGGCCACCAAAATAAAGAATATGAAATCAACTTAGTAGCTCTATTTATGGAAAAATATCGTCCAACCACTCTTGAATGAGAAGATTCTAACATTTCTCAACATTCATCATCAGGAACACAAATTCTCAAGTAGCCAATTATTCCTCTCCTATATAATTGATTGTTTATCAATATAAACTCTTTGCATATTCCTTGTCTCTGTATCCATGTGTTTTAAGTATTTTTGAGAACTTTGCTTCAAGTGTTCTACAATATTTTTACTCCATCTTGGATTTATTTGAAAGCAAAATAAGGTCACGTCCTATAGCAAATCTTTATGCATACATTGTTTACATTGCGCCACATAATTATCCGCATTTGTTTCTTTGTTTGGCCAATATGCTCCTAGTCTTTCCAAATTATTTAGAGTTACTACTTTTGAAGCATGTGAACATGCATTCCGTTTATAGGCTTTCTCAAATAATTATGTTGCTCATCTTTTGCTACACAATATTCCACCACTCTTGTTGAAATTAAGTGTTATATATGTCTTGAGAGTAGAAGAAAGTTTCTACTTTGCAAGATTATATGTTTGGAAAGTATTATTTCTAAATTTTGGCCCAAAAGATAATGTTGGAACCAAAGATATGGCCCAATGAGGTATACTCTCTATTTTGAATAGATAAACATATGGAATATCATCATCAATTCCTCTTGGTTTCTCTCTTGTCATTATTCTAGATAAATGGTATGCCCTAATATGAGCTTGTCGTGTCTAACAATTAGTTCAAAGTAAAAATCCATTAGAAGCCAAAATCATCTCATAATCTTCCTATGCAATAAGGTTTATTTACCAAATAGAGTAAAGCTTGATGGTCAACAAAAAAAAAAACTTGTTTGCTAATAGGTAGTGCCTAAATTTCTGAACATCATAGACCATACCTAAACTTCTCTTTTAGTAGTGGTGTAGTTTTCCTTAGCCTGATTTAAATGCCTACTTGCATAGGCTATTGAAAAATCCATTTTACTTCTTTCAATAGGTTGTGCTAATACACATCCTAAAGCAAAATCAGGAGCATCCACATGTACATGAAATACTAAATCTCATCAAGGGGCATTCAATATGGGTGTTGTGAGTAAACACGTTTTTAAAGTTCAAAAGCTTTCTCACATTCCTAGACCACTCAAATTTAGTAATCGAATGCATATAGAGGTTTTGCAATATACAATTTTTGTAGTATCCACAATGTCTCCCATAATGTTTGTTTCTTTTACATTTGTTGGTCTAGGTATCCAATGGCCTTTCCTTTTTCCTCATCTATGGATGTTCCATTTTTTGACACTATGTGTCCTAACATCCTTCCTTGTCTGATAAAAAATACATATAATTTAGGATTGAAACATACCTTATAAGTTGTGCATTTTGTGAATATGGCTCTCAAATATTGTAAATGATCCTCTCTTTTATTAGAAAAATTACAAAGACAATCTACATGTATTTCCATCAAATGTCCTAGAAAATCTTTAAACACATGACACATCATCCTTTAAAATGTGTTGATCTTCTAGAGCAATAGGAACTTGATTATATCCTGAGAACCCATCGAAAAAATTATAGACTTCGTTTCCAACAACTCTTTCTAGAAGATGATCAGTTATTGGTAGTGGATAGCTATCTCTGATAGTTGTAGTGTTTACTTTCTTAAGGTTTATACAAACCCTAAGTTTACTATTCTTTTTTGTTACTACCACTATTGGAGATATCCACTCAGTATTCTATCTCATATATGAATTCAACATCCAATAATTTATCAATTTCTTCCTTAATTTTAGGAGAGTATTTATCATTATATGTATAATGCCTCTATTTAGTTGGTTTTGCATCTATGAATTCAGCATCCAATAATTTATCAATTTCTTCCTTAATTTTAGGAGAGTATTTATCATTATATGTATAATGCATCTATTTAATTGGTTTTGCATCTGGTGCAATAGGAATCCTATATTGATAGATACTATGATCTATTCCTTTAAGATCCTTATAATTATATGAAAATATATCTCTAAATTCTCTTACTAATTTAATTAAGGCTTGTTCCTCTTCCAATCCTAATGAGCTGCTATAACAATGCATATGTTGACTCCTTCCTCTTGAGTGATTACTACCTTTTTAGTTTCCTCTTGATTATCATATGATTCACCTCTCTTTTTCTCTCTTTGTGGTTTGAGAAAAAAAAAATCTCTTTTCCATATTTTTAAAATTTGTTCAAAACATCAAATTTATCCTCTTCTTTTTTACTACTTACTATCTTTTTTCCTTTTATTCTTTCTTTGAATTCCTTTTCCTTTTGTTCTTCCTGATGTCTCATATTCTTGTGTTTTTTTGAGGTTTTATCTTTCATCACATCTATTGCTCCCATGTTCTCCAAACATGAAGTTTTATCCTTAATTACCAAATATCCTTCTTCTTCCTTTGATTGTACTTGAAATTTTTTTTCCTTGTTCTTCATTTAATTCACTCATCCCTTCTAAATTTTCCTCAATTTGATTTGCTTTTACCATCATCAAGGCTATATGAAAGATATCATATCCCTCCTCATTTTGAAAGTTTATGCCTACACTTTCTTCATTTGTTACAACTAATGAAGACAATATGTGTGTCCATCCATAGGGTTCAAAATCTTGATCATTGAATACTTGAAGCATGTGCCTTTAATCATTTATTGTTGTTTCATTTAGACAATCCTATCTTCTAAGAAGAAATCTTTTAGGAAGCTTTTTGTGTGTCAGGCTATATGCCCATACTTAAGTTTCATTTTCACTTATCTCAATTATGGATTCAAAAGACTCCTCAATAGACTCTTTGTCATTATGAACTTTATTCCACTCTCTCAGGAACATCATGGTAAGTTCCTTTTCTTAAAGTGACTCTAGTCACATCACCTTGATATTGCAAATAATGACAATCGTTTCCCTAGTCCTAGACTGCATTGAGTTGTCTCATGAATGGTCTTCTCAAAATAATAACATAAGGGGTTAAATGTGGAAATTCTACAATTGCAAATGTATTCTCCATCTCTATACCACATGTGTTTATTATTACCTTTTTAGAAATTCCTAGAGGTTTTTTAATGTGTCCATCTGTCAATTGCAATCCCATTCTAGTAGTTTTGAGTTTTGCTGCACCCCACTCTTGCCATATCTTTTTAGTCCTTATAGCTACTTCTACTCCACTATCTAGAATGGAAGTTGCTTGTTTTCCTTCAAATTTCATTGAAAGTAAAGTATTTCCTTCCTCACCTTCACAATATCCTCCAATTTTATCCACTGGCACCTCTTAATAAAGAATTCATCATAGACTTATTTTTGTCAAGACTTTGACTCTTCTCAACACTTTTCACATATGATTTCATCTAAGGATCTTGCTTCATCAACTCTTTTAAAGGGTTTCAAAATGGATCTGTGTTTTGAAACCCTTTCCATCAACTTTCAGACAAAGCACTATGGAGTCTCACTATCACTATGTCTGTGTATACATGAAGCTTTTGCAGTAAAGGACCAAGTCAACTAGGCCGAGGTGATGTTTCAATGCATCAACCATGAGACAAAAAGACTATTGTTTCTAAATAAGAAGCCATAGGCCTTTGATACTAAGCATGGGACAATGTTCAATCTTTTGTTTCATATAGGGCTTCTGTTAGAATGATGGCAAGGCTTGGAATTTCTTGATCTTGTGTTCTTAATCAAAGTATTGAAGCAAATAGAGTCTCCAATTTATTTAGATATAGATGCTACAAAATGAAGATCGAAAAAAATGAAGATGGAAGGAAATAAATCGGGATGCATTTCTTAAGGTTGAGTAGGTTAGAATTGAAGAAGAAGCAAGAAAAAGGGTTAAGGATGAAGCAAGTTGCACTGTTTACACAAAGGCAATAGGTAGAACAGAAGTTGAGGCAACAACTAGAGTAGAAATGAAAAGAAAGAGAAAAGAAAAGGATGAAGCTATCATGATTGAAGTAAAATAGCAGAAGAAAGTGGAGGAAGAAGCTCGTAGTCAAGCAAAATGTAAATAGGAGCAAGATTGACACCAAGGACATACATTTTTCTTAACCAAATCAAGGATCCATGGGGGAATGCAAGTGTCAAATTACAATTGCCCTACCTATCACGTACACAAACATTTTGCCCATGGTATATGAAAGACTTTAAACCTATAGCTTCATAGTTATCAGATGATTCTCGAATGTTAGCATTATGTTCTATCCATTTTGATCGAGTGGAACTAGTGTGAGACAGGCAAGGCTGAGCAATAAGGATTTGTAGAAGTAGAATGCTTTGAAGAAGAATATATGCTAAAAGCTAAGCATCTGGTGGATAAGGCCACATTAAAGAAAAATATTGATATATTGCATGCTGAAAATTCATCCATAGAAGATCAAATTGTTTCATATATGTATTGCCTTTTCTAAGATTAGTTCTTTGTAATATATCATAGTGGGTTCACTCCATCATGCATGCGACTGTTAGGTTGTTGCTGGGGTGGATTGAGTTTGTAATATTTATCTCAAAAAATTGCATTTTTGAACATTGTAAAACATCTAATCTAAATATGATTTTGGATTTCCTAGGATTTTGAGATGTAACTATCGATTCAAGATACACATATGCATGAAATATTGTAACGGTGAAGAAATTCCAGAGAGAGAGAGAGTTAGTTTGTAGATATTTTGCACATAGGAAGTCTCTATGGGAGAAGCTTTAGAGGAGATAGAGTCTACAAAGATTGTACAAAGATTCTCTATTGTATATTCACTATACTAATGAAGATGATGAATTTTTTCGATGACAATCATTGTTTATTTCTATCTTGTTCTTTTCATATTCTGTTTAATATTAATTTGGTGTTGATGTTTAGTGTGGAAGTAGATTAATATGGTACAAACTGTGTGTAATCAGAGAATCAAACACATTTTCTATATGTTCCCTATAATTTCCTTGTTCCCATAACCGTAGTTTGTAGAGAAGGCTAAAATACCACAAATAGAGCTCATAAAGCTTACAGCTGTGAAGAAGGTGGACTCATTGTATAGGTTCAAGAAGAGGGTTCTTGCAAGACATCTCATGCAGGATAAATGCCCTAAAAGAAGACCATGTACACAAAAAAAAAACACATGAAAAGCCTCCCAAATTCAAAGAAAAAAGTGATCCACAATGGAGATAAACTCATGTACAAATAAAAATACAAATGAAATTGATGCCATTTGAGCTTTTATGTTGATGTCATGCTCCCCGTTATGACCTCTACTTTTTGTTTCATATCCATGAGTTCATTATGTTGAGTGTGGGCTACGAACTCATACTCTAACTCTACTTCCTTCTTTATATCTCTCATGTTAAGTTCTTGCTCCATGCTTGGAGTCTTCTCCATTTGTAAATCGTATTTCTTACCATTTCTTGTCCCTCATGTGCCACGTTTCAAGTAAATAAAAATGGAGGACTAGAAATGGAAGTAAATTCCCTAGCCAAAATGAAAGAAGTATAACTCAACCTCACTTTCTTGTAAGGTTTGATGCTCCAAAAAGCCAATTTGATATGATTTGGGAAGCATCAAAACCTTTGATTCACTTCCTTGCCAATCCGAAAATGAAACTCTAAATGTCTAGTTGCTTTGGCCTTAACAACTATGAGAAGCATGAAAATGATAACTTTGGTTTCTTTCATGTCTTCACCAGAGTACAAAAATCATCATCAAAGTATGTTCATCACTTCCATTATCCTTTACCAAGTTATGGGAATCGAATTTGGGTACCTAGAACTCCCAAATGATGCTCGAGAGTGCTTGGCCAGATTCTATTGAAAATTCTACAGACCTATCAAAACTTATCCAAAACCCTATAAAGTTTAAGATAAGTTTTGACACAAGATAAAAATTGCTTGAAAGGGATCTATGAACGGGGAGACATGCCTTTCGAAACATGAGTAGGTACTCACCGGGAAGTTGATAAAGAGAAGAGTGGAAAAATGGACATTGGGGTGTGTTGATGGGCTTCAAGTCCTCATGATGAAACTTCAAATCCTCATTGGAGTATGTTGATGAGCTTCAAATCCTCATGTTGATAGAAAATTGATGAAACCTCTTAAGTGTCTTCTGTTGCACACTCCATATGAGATATCCATGAGGTTTCATTCCTCGATCTCTTCCAAAATGGCTCGTGAACTCCCTTACCCAATAGAGAAGATCAATTAATATTCAAATGAACTTTGTACTTGGATATGGTGTTTCACCCTTCTCCCTCCAAAGCTCTTGTGTGCTCATGAATAGATCTCCAATATTCCACATACCATGTGTGTAGAGGCATGTTTGGGTATAAAAGGCGCTTGAAGCTCCTTTTTCTATCACCTTGAGGAGGGAAGTGATAGAGAAAAGAGCTCCCTCTTAAACTCATGGATGATTGGGGAACTAGAAGCCTCTGTGTGAATGAACTCAAGCTTTAGGAGTGAATCTGTCGTTGGATTGCTTTGCTTTGATACAAGTGTTGGTTAGCTCTAAAGGCTCTTGATGATTGTTTTGCTTTGATACCAAGTGTTGGTTAGCTCTAAAGCCTCTTGATGAAATCCTCTAATCTAGACTCTATAGAACATTCAAATGAGGCAAAAATGATGAAGAAGATGATGATTCGAGGTATGCCATGTGAGACAATCGATTATCTTTCCTTTCAGTCACGTGATCCATATTAATATCATTGCCTCTCTCTCTCTCTCTCTCTCCCTCTCCCCTCATGTGGGGCATCCACTTGGGTGTCCCCTACAAGCAGCAAGTAGCACTCAAGCACTGATTCTCCTCAAGAGGAGGTTCCTACTAGATCTCCTATGTAACATCATGGTTGTCTAAGTAGCTCTCTTCAAGCCTCATTTTGTTTTACCTCATTTGTTCTTCTATAGGTCCATATTAGACGAAAATATAAACACACTTTGAACCATCCAATTCTAGAGTTGAATGAGGAACCAATGGGCTTGATAAGTTAAACAGTGCTTAGATTAAAGTCTATGGAGGAGGTGAAGTGGCTTGCTATTAATTCCATATGAGACATGATAATCTTGGACCCAATGGAAGGCGCTCTTTCACTCATGCTTTGGGCGTGTCAATATTTGGTCACATGATTTCATATAAGTAAAGCGTTATGTTTTACATCATGCAAACTTGGTGGAGTATCTTTTTGCATTCGTGATCCATCACTTGGAGTTCTTTTCCGAGGACCATAAGATACTACTTAAAAAAGATGGTCCAACCCACGGACTATGAGGAAAAACAATGATAATGTGGGCGAGGTTTCCATTGCATTTTATTTTGTAGAGAACGATTTCTCCTAGCTATGTGTAAACAAACAAACACACACATACACACACATACACAAAAAAGTGGAGCAAAATGAAAACGAAGCAAATACACACAAAAGTGTGAGGCACAAAAGAGTGCCTAGATCATATATTTTATATACCAAAATGAATCCAGACAAACCCTAAATTCATAGTGAAGATTATATATAGATCATCGAGTTGGAAAGCTTACCTATAGATTAGAGTGACCTTTCTAAGAGCGTTAGCAGAGCTCATAAAGCTTGTGATGGAGTGCACAAGATGAAGGCCTCGTTGCTTCAATTGAAGAGGAGGGTCATTGCAAGACATCTCATGTGGGATAAATGTCTTATGAGAGCCCACGAAGCTGATAATTGAGTGTACAAAGCAGGTGAAGGCCTCAATGTATAGGTTCAAAGAGAGGATTGCTGCAAGACATTTCATGTGGGATAAATGCCCTAAAATTAGACCATGCATACAAAAGCACACACATAAAAAGCCTCCCAAATTCAAAGAAAAAAGTAATAAGCTCATGTGCAAATGAAAATGCAGATGAAACTGAAATGTAAATTGTCAAGTCTTCAACAATTAATAAGAAGACCACTCTCCATCAAAGATCTGTCTTGGTTGACTACCTCATTGGACCATACTGTTTTGTATTAAAGATCAGAAAAGGGAACTTGAGAAAAGATGAGAAAAAGGCTGCACAGATGAGAAAAGATGAGAAAGATGAGAAAAGGCTGCACACATGAGAGAAACGTGTCCACACCTCATGTAATGCATCAAGAGCAAACACAGAACAATGTGGATACCGATTTACCAATGTTCTAAACTTTTTTTTCCATTTCAGCATGTCCTGTGCACTTTGTCCCAAAGTACATGATCAAATGCCCCTATACAGCTCCATAATCCAAGAAACATGGCTATCTGTCAAGCTCATATCCCACACTCAATTTGAAGCCTACATCCATGCATTTTTGAACACACATGTTGCTTCCTTGAGTAGGGAAGACCTTGTTTTTAGCCCAACGAAGTGAGGATGGAAGGTATTGAGTTTAGCTCTTATGTTATGTATTTGAGATGATATTGGAATTCAGCTTAGGAGTCATCGATTTTCAGGCTGTCTGCAAATTGTAGCATAATGCAGGAGTTTGTGGGGCAGATATGGGAGCTTCCAGTAGCTACATCAATGGATATATACCTGTAGGACTTTCATGTTTGAAAACCTAACTGACCTTCAAGATGAATGCCTTCTAGTGATTGCACACACACACACACACACACGAGATAGAATATCTCTTCCATATCGTCTAGTTCCGTGATGAAATCGAAAATCAATCTTCCACCCAAAGCATGAGATGTCTTCCTCAAGGCCAAGCTCTGCAATCTCTCCCCCATGTCTGTTGTTCAAAAAATCTATTCTGATATAGACTATCTACTGCTAGCTTTGAAGAAAAGAACAATATTGTAACCTGGGTGTTCTCATGACCCACAAAACAAGCCATCATGTCCATTGTGCAACTTGAATTCAGGTGGATTGCTTGACTTTCAACACTCTACCTTACAATCTAGGCCTGCTGGTTTAGCAACTTATGCTATTATGTGTTAAATATGGTGTAGTTACTGGAGTGGAACTCTGGAGGGAAATACATAAAATAACTCTACAGATTCTTCAACTGCATAAGAAGAAGTAGAAATAAATCTGGGTAATGCTGTGAACAAAACATCACTGTGAAATCTTTCTCTTTAAGCAGCCATAGCTCAGTGAATGAGTCATTTTCCTTGATTGAGGAGGGGCAAGGGTTGAATTCCCACAGATTTCTGTCTGCTTGGTTTGGATGGTTCATGCTTTTGGGCATGTGTGAGATTTCTTATGATGGGTCTCCAGGTCAGTCTTCTATTGATGCCCTCAAGCCTTTTTCATAGTTGGGTCTGAAGCAGGTCCTGGCAGTTGGTTGTGCATGGGGCCATACAGATGTGAGTCTCTTAGTGTCTCCAACTCCCTTGTTGACCATAGGACCATTCCTTTAGCAGTGGGCCTTCAGGCTTTGCATCTATCTGCTTGTGTGCTTTCCAACAGTTTACTAATTGCTCAACCGCTACTAGTTTGTGAAATACAAGGGCCTGCCACATATTATGCCCTTTCCTTTACTTGTACTTCCAAATCAATTCAATCTATTGAGAGTACACAGATTGTGAGGTCAAACTTCTTTAAAAAGAGTTCAAATCCTGGTGGATTTGAACTTTGAAATAGGTGCCCACAATACATAACTATTCATGCCCACGAAGAAGAACTTTGAAATCTGAAAGCTTTGGCTTTTCTTGACAAGGCCAACAGGTAAGCTACACACAGAACATTCAACTCCCTTCCTCTCCCTTTTGAGGGAACAAAGAGAAACAAAAATCACAACTAATCTTGGGTTTTGAATGAGCACACTTTTGTCCATACCGTGCTATATGTATATCAACTTTCAACTTAAGAAGTCCACAAAGAATGAGCTTAGTCCCTGAGACCTCCAAAAGAAATGATAAAGAAATGATAACTGAATGCCTTGTGCCATGTTCCCTCCAATCATTATTAGGAATTAAGATGTTAACTTATACTATAATAGACAATCTGGATTCAAACTTTACTATTATCACTCATTTCTTTCTTTGAAAGACGTTCAAGGTAACCACCTAATGACCTTGGAATTTATCAATTTAAAAGAACAATTAGGGCTTAATACGCTCAAGAATAAGAGATATGCTTAACTTGAAGAACAAAAATCCAAAAAAAAAAAAAAAAAAGTTCTACCATGAGAAATTCAACATTTTGTAAAAAAGTTAACATAAAATAATCTTTTTTGTTAATAATAATAATAATAATAATAATAATAATTATTATTATTATTATTAATTTTTAGGGTGTAATGGTAACACCATGAACCACTCCATCAAAGATCAAGAGTCCAAGGCTCATTGATCGGCTCGTAGGTGGTTTGGTAAAGCTTGGCCTCTTGAGGCGAAGGTCCAAAGTTCAACTCTCGAACTAGAAATGTAATGGTTCAACTCTTGGGCTGGACATGTAAGTTTAAACCAGGTGTAACCCAATGTAACTCTTGCTTTGTGAGATAGATATTATGCCCATTCACTTGTACAATTGTACTTTCAAATTTAAAGTAGAGAGAGTAGATACCTTCCAACCATCCTAAAAAAGAAAAAGATCAAGAGTCCAGGACTTGTTGATTGGCTAGATGTGAACCCTTGTAAAATTATGCTATACCCTTGACTTGTACAGGTAGAATTTCAAGTAGAATATCAAAAGTGTAAACCTGTAGGGATGTAGAAGATAAGGTAGTTCTATTTTCAAAGCACTCATATGGACTGTCGGGTTCCAAACCTAACGCATCTCGCATTTCCATGTCCATTAAATATCCGAATGTGGGCATTTTTCCGGACTGTAAACTGTGGAGGAAGTATAGTTGGAACTTGGGCGGCACAAAGATCGCTTGTTGGGTGCTCCATTGAAGCGCACGCGGTTTTTCCCAGCTCCGCTGCGTGAGGACGGGCAGCGCCTTCTGCACGGCAAGCTCCCTTCTCCGCGCTTATAGAAACGGCGGATCACATCGTCGCTCTACCCTATTTACTGATTCTACTTCTCCCTGCGTTTTCTTTCTCTCAGCAAACGTCTTTCGGTTGAATCTCATCAGCCCGCAATGATCAAGAAGTATTGGTTGGCCATTCTGGCGCTGTTGGTGGCCGTCTTGGTGGCGGCCTGCAGCGGGCGTTTCTTCCCTCCGTTGTTCCCTTCTTCTCGCTCGTCCTTTTCCTCCTGTCATTGTCTCGACAAGCTGAGCGGCGTCGTTGAAGATTGCTGCTGCGATTACACCACCGTTAACAGCTTAAACCGAGAGGTTCTGCACCCAATTTTGCAAAGACTCGTCCGCACTCCTTTTTTCCGCTACTTCAAGGCCAAGCTTTGGTGCGATTGCCCGTTTTGGCCCGAAGACGGTATGTGCAGGCTGCGTGATTGCAGCGTTTGCGAGTGCCCAGAAGGAGAATTTCCTGAAAATTTCAAGGGGATTATTTCACCATCAGGTGGACGGCTTTCATCGTACGACCCAGTTTGTCAGGAGGGAAAACCCCAGGCCCTTGTGGATCGCACTCTAGATCCAAAGGCTTTTCGTGGATGGGCTGCCAATCGTGACAATCCATGGACACACGATGATGAACGTGAAGAAGGAGATGTCACCTACGTCAATCTTCTTTTAAATCCAGAGCGTTTTACTGGATATGCAGGCCCATCTGCAGCCAGGATCTGGGCAGCCATCTATCGCGACAACGTACTTGCTCCCCATGACAAGCTTGCACCTCCTGAAAGCAGAGTCCTTTACAAACTTATATCAGGTTTGCACTCTTCCATATCTGTCCATATTGCTGCCGAGTCTCTCTTGGATGAGAGCGCAAATAAGTGGGGACCCAATGTAACGCTACTCCATGAGCGGGTACTCGAATATGAAGATCGTGTGAGCAACCTATATTTTACCTTCTTGTTTGTGCTAAGGGCAGTAACAAAGGCTGCTGACTACCTTATCGAGGCAGAATACAATACAGGGAACCCTTCTGACGACGAACAGACCGCAGTATTAGTGCAACACCTTGTACGAAACGAGCAGCTGCAAGCAGCCTGTCCAAAGCCATTCGATGAGGCAAAGCTCTGGCAAGGAAAAGATGGTGCTCAACTGTTACTTCAGTTGCAGAAGCAGTTCCGCAATATTAGTGCTATTATGGATTGTGTTGGTTGTGAAAAGTGTAGACTGTGGGGTAAGCTTCAAATTTTGGGCTTAGGAACTGCCCTGGAAATTCTGTTTTCGGAGGACTCGCCCAATCCTCCCGTGCTTCAGAGGAATGAGGTGATTGCCCTAGTGAATCTTCTCAATCGCTTGTCAGAGTCGCTCATTTATCTGTATGACTTGGCCCCTCTCGTGGAAGAGCCATCAACTTTTCGTTTTGGGAGCTTATTCAGGCAGTGAATGAGCCCTTGATGTTATTTTTGGGGGAATGTTCTGAAGCAACGAAGCATTCCCCTCCAACATATAGATTTGCAGAAGCACACGGAAAAATCTCACCCTTGTACATTATCGAGATACGATTTTGGCATCTTAACGATGCTCATCAATATTTAGGGAAGGGAATTGAGATTGATAATGAGCTGAGAACTGGTAGATGTTTTCCCTTTCAGAATTTGATGCCTGTATCATCCCAGAGGAATCTGGATTCTTTTATTGAAGGCTTCCTGTAGTTTTAATATTTTGTGGACTATAGAAAGTTTGAGATGTGGGGATGAGCCGTCTTTATGGGTTATGGGATTTTTAAACTCGGCATCCATTTTTTCTGGATATCCATTTCACTTGTTCAAATGAGCCGTTTGAAGGTGTTGTGTTTAGTTGATATTGTGTCTGCCCTGAACTATAGTATCTGAGCGAATTGTATTGAGTTGTTTAATGTATGCTTGCAGAAAATGATTTGTAATATACATCATGTATTCAAATTTTTAGGAGATCACTTCCCAAATTTTCAAAATCTAGTGTGTATGGATATCTGGAGCAAGTTTAGTAGAAATTGACTTCCTTATCTACACTCTAGCATTATGTTTGTAGCAAGCAGCATGCATTGTGGAAAGCCTTGTTATGTGTTTTGGCTTCCTGAATCCAGGAGTCACAAGAGTTTCATGTGATGGTGTGAGTATGCATGGCATGGAAGCATCTGTTCCATCACTTTGCTTGTTCCTGGCTAACATAGCTCTTGTTCTTGATGGAGATAGCTCTGTGGAAATGCATGCATGCACTTCCGCAGAGCTATGGAGCATTTTGCAGCTCCATATTTTAACATGAGCATTTTGTAGCTCCTGTTAATATGGAATCTGATCACAGAAATACGAACAGTCACGAGTCGTTGTAACTGTTTCTATCATGCATTATGCAAGACATCAGCTAGTGGAATGGTCCTCATTCCTCAGTGTGCTAATGATGCACGGGGAGTTTTGTGGCTTTCTGGCTTGAATAAGCTTCCTTAATTATTTCTGTGATACAAGTACATTCACATATACATGCATTTGCATCATCATGAGTGTTTGCAATGTATGAGGCTTATTACCTTGTTTTCCAAAATGAGGATTTTGATATTATCATTATGTATCATGTGAAAGCTAACAAAGTATGTGCGGGTAGCTCACAAGATGTGGTTTTGTGAGCCTCTCTTTTGACTTGAACTGAACAAGTCTGAACTGAACTGACAAAACCTGATGTGCTGGAAAGAGGATCTGAGCTCTCAAGAAGTATAACATGTGAATGCATACACACATTCCCATTAGCTAATCACAAATATGCACTTTTTGCAGAGGATGCTGCTGTGCAAACCTGTGAAACATGTGGGTGTACACATTAACATTAGTTTCATTGCATGTCTGCTATCAGCAGTTCCAGCAAATGTGTTACATCTACTTGAGTTTGAAGTTTGCCATCTCACTGCAACATTACTGGTACAATGGCTATGTGGATCTCAATGTTTGTGTAGCATGCTGGTATTCAATCTTGATGTGGCTGGACCTGGAGGAATATAAAGGGGCTGAAAAGACTTTACCTGCTGGACCAGCTGAGCCCAAGAACTTGATATTGACCAAGCTAGCTCCAGAGGAACTAGAGCTGGCACAGGGGATTTGGTATTGGAAGAAGTTGATCTGATAATGCCAAGAACTCATCCAGCTGGAGATGTGAAAGTGCTGTTCTCGTCCTGCTGTTACTGGTCACCTGTGGAAAGCTTAGAGCAGGCCAAGACATAGGTGGGCAGGTCTCGTCTTAGAAGAGCTGACTGTGAGGCTGGATTGGACCTTGTGACGAGGGGACCCATAGCGGAAGGATTAATTCAACCTACCTGGGAAGGAGGTTGACCTATGGCTAAAGAAGTCAAGTGGGTTCAGTGTTGCTAAGGGATATGTATAAGTTACTTTTCAGGATGATGAAGTCATGCTGTAAAGTTTCTGCCCACCTCCTGACACCATAAATTAAAATAAATACTTGGACTTGGACGTAGACCTAGACCTTACGTAAAACTCATCCTGCTGAGAAAAGCTGACCCGACAATGGCACTCAACCGGATGGCAGGAAGGATTCGTCGACCCAGCTAGGAGATGGCAAATGTTGACAGATGTACTGGACCATGAAGTTGATCTTGTCATGGAGATGAAAAAAGTCGACCAGCAGGAGATAAGTCATTTAAGTTGAGGAGAGAAGGTCACCTGGGGAGGGCTAGTCAAGTTGACCAGCCCATGTTTATGGACTCTTGCTGCGAGGTGTAATTAAGCTGACCTGAAGTTGCTGAAGGCAAACCACACTTGTTACAAGAGGCAATAATGTAAAAGGGGATCCGAGGCAGTAGAAGCCAAGCAAAATGGCAAACCACACTTGTTACAAGAGGCAATAATGTAAAAGGGGATCCGAGGCAGTAAAAGCCAAGCAAAATGGCAAAGTTGAAGTAGAAACATATGGTAAAGGCAAGTAAAGGTTGATCGGACTTATTAGGTAGTTAGAAGGGGGGTCTAACATGGAAAATTAGTGATAGGTGGGGTGGGGCATCAGGGGATCTGGACCAGCTGCTGCCTCAGGGTGTCCCCTCCACTTGTCTCCCTTGTGGCATACACTCCCTCAACCTGACTTTGTCATAAGATTTCAGGGGCATGTACATACCATTAACATGCAGATACTGGTGCAGATCATGGCTCAAGCTCCAAAATCCACATAAAGGGATACTCATGGGGCACTCGGGAGGCAGACTTAAAAATATGAAAACTAGAGAGACAGGAGAGAGAGCGAGTCAGCCTAGTCTGAAGGAGCTTTGCTAGAGGAGTGCTTTAATTGAAGAGTAGAGCAACCTTTTGCAAGAGCGGTGATTCTTGGCCAGTGGTTCAAAGACAAGTGCCTCAATCCCGACTTTATTTACTTACAAGAGATCAAGATCGACGGAGAGGATCTCCAGAAACGGCTTAAGCGCATTTCTCCGAACCATCTTTGGTTCTCCACTTCTCACCCTAGGGGGACGGGGGGTGCTGCTATCGGTATCAGTCACTCCTTGTCTGGCAATGTGACCTCGACTTTTGAAGATCGGAATCATCGCTGGATTGCTGCCTCTATCGGGTTCCCTTTCCAGTTCATTGTGGTCTCAATTTATGCCCCTAATGGTGAAGCAAATAGAATGGATACTTGGGCTTCCCTCGACTCCCTTTCACATAATGTTCTGATTTGTGGGGACTTCAATATGGTTGAGTTTCATGAGGACCGATGGAATAACAAAGGAAAAATTATTGACGGTCAGGAGAAAGAGATATGGGATAAAATCAAGCTCCATCTCGACCTGGTTGAGGTGAAAGACACGAAGGGGTTCTCTTGGTCAAATCTCCAATCGGGGGACTCTTTGAGGAAAGCAAGACTTGATAGATGTTACATCGATCAGAGCACCATCCTTCAGTGGGGTATTCCTTCAATTTCCCAACACATGGACCTGACTATCTCGGACCACTACCCGATTACTCTGTCTTTCAAACCGATTCCCATGTCCCAGAAAGCCCCTTGGTTTCATGCTTGTCAGACATCATTTTCCCTCCCCTCTGTCCACCAAGAAATTTCTGAAGTGTGGGTG
This sequence comes from Ceratopteris richardii, assembly GCA_020310875.1. Classification (NCBI taxonomy): domain Eukaryota; kingdom Viridiplantae; phylum Streptophyta; class Polypodiopsida; order Polypodiales; family Pteridaceae; genus Ceratopteris; species Ceratopteris richardii. The sequence continues at coordinate 182,049,163 of CM035412.1, forward strand.
GAAGTCTTTGCCTACTGTAATGAACCGGCTAAGTGTTGGAGAAGCGCGGTGGAAAGGACTCGGAAAATTCTGATCAGGACTCAACAGGCTATAAGAGATATCCGGAAAAAAAGAAGAGAAACGGTGTACCGGAGGCTCTTACGGCTTGAAGAAGAGGTGAACAAAGGTAAGTTACATTACCAACAAGGTCTTTTGAAAATCAGGGGAAGACTAAGATTAGAGGAGGTTCAAAGGAAAAATCTTCAAATTTTCTTCAAAGATTGGTGGGCGGGGAAGGTCGACAAACCATCGAAAGAGATGTGTAACATCCTCAAAAGGAAACAAGCTAGGGAATCCATCCCCCTATTGGTCGACAACAATGGAACTGAATGTTGCACGGAAGTTGAGAATAGATCTATCATCGTCGAGCACTTCACCAATCTTCTCGGGGTCTCGACTTCTCCTTCCCCCCACAGGCGCGACTCCATGGCAACCATCTCAAGGGTTGCTCAATCTAGTATCCCACAGAACCTGATTGCTCTGCTGGATGCTAACATTTCCGAGAATGAAATTATCGAGGTTATTGATGCCCTTCCCAATGGGAAAAGTCTGGGTCCGGATGGCGTCACCGATGAGTTTTTCAAGTCCTTCAAACATGTGGTGGCCACCCCACTGCGTCTTGTGTGGCAAGAGGCTCTCTCCTTCGGTGCCCTCCCTGAGTGTCTTAATAATGGCGTCATCAAGCTAATCCACAAAAGGGGAGACAAGAACAAAATTGAAAACTGGCGTCCGATTACCATGCTCCAAACAGGATACAAGATAATTGCAAAAGTTATCGCCAACAGAATCTCTTGTCATTTAAAGTCATGGCTGTCTGAGGACCAGAAAGGTTTTATCAAGGGTAGATCTATACTTGAAGCAATTGTCGATATTTGGGAAGGTCTTGCTTTTGCTGAGGAGTCTGCTCAGGATCTGGTATTCATTAAGATCGACTTCGACAAAGCGTATGACAGATTGGAGTGGGACTTTATTCTTCAATCATTAAAGGACCTTGGGTGCAGCCAAAAGTTCACGAAGATGGTTTCCACTCTTCTTGGAAACGCTTCAACTAGAATAAATATCAACGGAAAGCTCTCTGAGCCCATTCGTTTAAAAAGATCAATTAGGCAAGGCTGCCCTCTGGTTCCTTTACTCTTCGCGATCGCCTCGAATGGGCTCAATCGCCTATTAAAGCATCACATGGACGTTGGCAATCTCAAGGGTCTTTCCCTACCTCTAAACCACGGCCAAATGATTGCGAGACTTTTTGCTGATGACATGAATGCCTTTGTGCATAATGATATAAACAGCATTGAGGTGTTTTGGTGGTGCCTCGACACTTTTTGTGTGGCATCGGGTTCAAAAATCAACCATGCTAAAATTGCTTTTAGAGCAATCAGTGGACCTACTCCCCAATTGTTGGTGGATCAGGGGTGTCAAGTTATCCCTAGTGGTCAAGTCTTCCGTCTCCTTGGCATTCCGATGGGATTTGACATCTCAATGGACCAACGCTGGAACTGGGTGCTATCCAAGCTGGATAGCAAGCTGAATCATTGGAAAGGTATGCAAGTCAATTTGGCAGGGCGTGCTATGGTTGTTAACACATTCATGTTGTCTACAATTATTTACTTTATCTCGTGTTGGAGACCTAAGGACAAAGACTTGGCCAAAGTGGAAAGAATTTGTAGAAACTTCCTGTGGACTGGGACCCCAACAGGAGGGGGATTCCCAAAATCAAATGGGAAACTTGCATTAGCCCTAAAGACTCAGGGGGTTTGGGAATTTTAGATATCGTTGGGTTGGCTGACAAGCTGGCGGCGAAGTGGCTTATCAAGGCCTGGAGCAATAGGGAGTCCTCTTGGGCCAAATTGATATTCAGAAACACGAAAGACCTTACCTTAGTTGGCCTTCCGGGTTGGAAGGACATAGGGATCCTCACGCTTTTGTTCTCCCCCCACCCGATGTCCCCTAAAGGATCTAGCCTCGTGTGTTCTTTATGGAAGAATGGGAACAAGGCCAAACAGTTCATCAGAATCAGTGATGAGTGGAAGTGGGCGGCTGGGATAAGACAAAATGACTCTATCTGGTTCCCGATCTGCGGCATTAGGGGGGTGGAGTCTTGGAACCTCCAAACTGCAAAGCGGTTATGGAACAAGGGGTTCAAACAGTGGAAACAACTCTGGAAACAAGAGACCAGCCAGTGGATTAGGTTCGAAGAATTGGATCCGAGACTTAGAATTACCCTTGAGGAATGGACTCTTCTTCAAAGAAGGTGTTTAGCATGGGACCGCTCAACTACCCGCCTTCTCTGCGGTCAGGATCTTCCTTACCTGGAGGGCCTCAAATGGAGCAATGGTAAGAAGCTATCCAGAACTCCCAACTTCAAAGAGAACTTAGAAGTTCACCACACTCTTAACAAGAGATGGTGCCTTTCTTGGACCAAACTACGGTGGGAACTAAGATTCATGTCTATTTGGCATCCCCTAATTGAGGTCAAAAAGTCCGTTCTCATGTGGCAGATCTTGCATAAAGGTATCTGGTCCAATGCAAGGGCTAACAAAATCTGTGGTGTGCCGCCATGGTGCAAGCGCTGTCATCGATGCATCGAAGATTAGTTCACTTGTTCTTCGACTACCCCAAGTCTCATGTCATCTGGCGTCACGTGACCCGAGTATTGAGACTCTCGAACCAAATCAATTGGCAACAGGTGATGTTGGGTGAGGCTGTCGGATGCTCATCGAGGCTATGGAATGCCATCAGGGGTGAGACTCTCTGGAAGATTTGGAGGGAGCGATGTGCTGTCAATTTTGGCCAAACTCCTAAGGAATGGTCGATCGAGAAATCCTTGTTTCTTCTAGGTAAAAGAATCTCCCGAGATAAGAGATCTCCGCCGTTTAGACATCACTGTATTTATCTCCTCGAAAACAACAAGTTGAAACCCAAATGGGTCCCACATGAGGGTGATGATGAATTTATCCGCCTCATTTGTAATGCCCTCTAGACTACCATATTCCTCCCCTGCATTGTGGGATTTGGGGGATCCCATGGGCACTAGTCCCAACCACTTGTAACCTTTCTTCCTTCTTTATTTTAATTAAAGTCCGGGAGATTAGGCTAAGGCCGACCTTCCTTTTATTAAAAAAAAAAAGCATGGTAGATTCGGTGCGCCAAATTTTTAATTTTGCGGTGCGTTCGGTGCGTCGAATTTTTAATTTTGCGGTGCGTTCGGTGCGGTTTGTACCGGTGCGCTTCTGGGATTCGGTTCGTCCTTACATGCTCAGTTCGAAGTATGTGAATAACTTGATTTTGACAGCCGTCTGCCCTATCTATCGAGAGAGCGACTTCGGAAACCTCACGACTTAGGAGAGAGCTCTCAGCTTCTGCCCTATCTATCGGGCGAGCTACTGCGGAAACCTCACGACTTAGGAGAGAGCTCTCAGCTCATCCTTCTTGAATCTTGCGTCACCCTTGAACCTTCTTGCCTCAGCCTCACCCTTCTTGCCTCAGAGGCTTAGCCTTAGCATCCCTCAGCAAGCCCACGCTCAGTCCCGGCCCTCCTCGAGTTTGAACTTCGGACAGACACCTGAGATCAATGTGTGTGTGTGTGTGTGAGAGAGAGAGAGAGAGAGAGAGAGAGAGAGAGAGAGAGAGAGAGAGAGAGAGAGAGAGAGAGAGAGAGAGAGAGAGAGAGAGAGAGAGAGAGAGAGAGAGAGAGAGAGAGAGGGAGGGAGGGAGGGAAAGTGCCGCTGGTCTCCCTTAGTCATGCACAACTGGAGCGACTCCTCTATCTGGAACTGTGCTCGTAGGTCTAATTATGCTAGGCATCTGATAACAAAATGCTCCTCACTCTCTACCTCTGTCTGTCATACTGGGCACCACCTCTCCTCACGGGGGACTCCCCTGGACAGACCCCTCTCAATCTCGAGCTGATGTGATGAAACCCGGAGCTGCCCAATGACGACTCGAAGGTGGTGGGGTAAGTATGTCTCCATGTATCTCGGAATCTCGATAAATGCTCACGGTAATAGAACATTTTTGGTGGCAATGTATCCCTAGGGCTCACCCATGTCCTCTGTATGTATGTATGCTACATCTCCTGGCGAATGGCCCTATTCCTCTCCTGATGAGAGAGCGAGTAGGTGGGTGCCTGTAAGTCATATTGTAGTGGTGGTAGCATATCTATGTCAAGACCATGGTGGGCCAGTCAGTCTCGTGTCTGTGCATACCATGAGGAGGTGTTGCCTCCTAATGCCATATCACGTGATGCCTGGAAAGTACGAGAAGCAATGCGCTCTGTATCCATGCTCCAAAGTCTGTGTAATAGGCATACTGCCTGGAATAGTGCCTCAACTAGCATCGGTGGTGTAGGGAGCTCTGCTCTAATGATATCATGTGGTATTGTAGGCTTGCTGCAGATAAGTCTGGCAATCATGAGGATCTGTGGCCTCTCCAATGCTGTCCATACTGATGTAGCTAATCCCGGCCCCCATATGGCTGCCCCATACATGAGCGTTGGCGTACCCTTTTGTGTGGGGCTCCTGAAATTATGCCTGGTGGCACTGTCTCTCCATCAAAGCTAGTGCTGCATACCCACGTGTGATGCGGTCACAGGCTACCTTTTACATAGAGAAGACCCCTGATGCTGCTGTAAATGTCACTCCTAAGTAAACATATGATCCGACCACCTCAATCGGTCCACCTGCCGCTGTGAACAAACTGTGTCTATGTACCTGTGCTGATGTATGAAAGATCATGACCTTGGTTTTACCAAGGTTCACAGATAACCCTCTGTCTGCAAAAGTCATCTAGGCCATGTAGATGATGCTATAGACCTTCTGTAGACTCTGAAACCAGTACAATATCATTAGCATATAAAAGGATATGGACAGTGGACCCGCATACCTCAATGCCATCACCCCCCTGCTGCTGTATGACTCTACCAGATACTCTCTCTTATAAGGCGTAGATCCCCCATATCGTCTCCTTTGGAGCTCCGATATCAAGTAGTCGTCTGAAGAGTCGTTCCCTAGGAACCGTGTCAAATGCTTTGCGGAAGTCCACAAAGCAGCAATATAATCTCCTCTTCCTCACTCTTGCCTAATCGATCATGCATCTCAGGGTGAAGATGTGGTCAATGGTAGAGTTATCTCGTCTGAAACCTGCTTGTCTTGGGGCCCTTATACCCTTCCTCTCAGCGAGAGTACTCTGTCTCTAGTACCGCCCCATATAACTTGGCCAATATAGGGTCAATCATGATCATCCGGTATGTAGCTGGATCCATAGTATCACGTGACTAATGAATGGGCACTATGGTGTGCTAAGTCCATGAGTCAGGGAACCCTTCAACCAATGCACGGTTGAAGAGGTGGGCAATGAGCGGTGCGAGAGTCGTGCCTCCGTAGATGAGGTGCTCTGCCTGTAAACTGAAATGGTCATGAGCCCTGCAATGCTGTAGACAGGCAATAGCGCGTCCCACCATAGTGGGTGTGAAGAAGTAAGAGGTGGTAGGGCGTGAACTTTGCGGCCTGGGAATGGGGGCTGGTCTAGGATCTCGTATAGGCTCCGTGCATATCTATGCCAAGTGCTCAGGTCTCGGATGGGTGTCTGCTATCTCCTCTCTCTCAAATGTCGCCACGCCACTACACTGTCTCGACTCATGAGCAAATGGTAAATATCCCAGTATTGTCTCTCCTCCCAATCTCGCCGTTTGCGGCGAGTAAGGCTCTCCATGCGACGCTGCGCCTGTGTGTGTGTAATATCCCCTCTATGCTCTAAAATCCGTAGGTGCTTCCGTAGCTCATGACAAACTGCATGATAATAGCGGTTCTGGGGCATGGATCCTGTGCGTGGAGGGTGTATATGTGTGCGGTATGGGAAGCTGCGGAGAGCTGAGTCCTGTAAGATGGTGGTGATATGTGATGTAAGAGTGTCCAAGGGTGAGAGTGGATCGAGGGAGAGTAGACGGGTGTGTAAATGGTGTGCATAAACATGTGAGAGCTCTTGTTTGAAGTGTATCGTGGTGTGTGTCTCAGTTGGTGAGGGAGGTCTAATGGACTAGGAGATGAAAGTGTGAATGTGATAAATGTATAGTCAGCACCAAGTGGGTGTCGTCCAATACTAAGTGTGAGGATGAGTGAAGCTCCAGAGATGGTATCCAAAATGTAGTGGACCATGCTCTCACCTCCCTTGTGAGGAAAGCAAATAAGTCCGCCCGAACCTGGCCAACAGTGCATCCCATTATATATAACGAGATGGTGTCTGCTGCCCAACTCAAGCAAGTGTCTGCCATATCCGGTGGCATCTTGACCCATATCTACTGACACTCTATACTGATGCACGTCTCCTCTCGATCTCTGCCCCTCATGAGATGTGGATGATTCATGTCGTATACCTCGCACTGATGTGACTAAGTGAGCCCATTGAAGTTCCCCATAAGGAAGACTTCACCTAAGGTGCTGTAATGTAGTATGTCATCTAAAAGTGTTGTGTCCGGTGAGTCTCTGTCTCGAATCGATCCTCCAAAGTCTTGTCTTGCATATCGGGATCCACCTGGTGGAAAGTAGCATATCGCAATGTAAATCAAGCTACCTGGTGCTATCTCCATGCGATCCCACATGTATCGTGTCTCCTCATCTCTCCCTATGATATGGATCTGGCTCTGTATCTCCTATCTAAATATGATGGCAACACCTCTCGATCCTCGCACTGTACTCTGTCTCATCGTGGTCCTGAATGCAAATTCCTAGTGAAAACTTGCAATGCATGATAGGCCTCTCTCTAGGCTCTCATGTGTCTTTGTAATGCAAGCAAAGTCATGTGACTCTAGGATCTCCTCGAGTCAGTCTGGTCGTGTCTAGAGTGTCCCGTTGCAATTCCACACTGCTCCTCTGAGTGGCGCCTCCTGGTGTAATGATGTCTGATAGGCCGCATGACCCTATTTGATAGGGCGTCCGTCTATGAAGATCTTACCATCTCGATAAAAGGCCTTCCTTCTCTCTCGGCGTTCCTGGAGTATTTGTGGCATGCAAGCCTATCGGTGTGCTACTTGCATCCTCGTGAGGTCCTCGTTCATGTAGAGAGTGCTGCCTGGTAGTCCACGTAGTATTGATCGACGTCTAAAAAAGGCGGTCCGTGTATCCTCGGAGCTCATACAAAGGATGAGTGCTCGTGAACGAGACGTATCCCTCTCAACCCTCTATGCACATGTGAAGGGCATGTTCTCGTATCCAAGGTGGCTGTAAATGTCGGTGGGGTCAGCTTTTGTTGATGCTCCCTCCGGTAGGCCCATAATCCGGATGTGGAGTCTTCGAATGTGTCGAAGTCTCTCCTCTTCTAGTGTATCTTGAACTCGTGTGAGTTCTTCCTTCTTCATGTCTTCCTTGACTTCCTTCTTCACTTCTTCTTTGACCTCCTTTTTAATATTTTTACTTACCACTTCCACCCAACTATTTTGTGTTGTTTCTATCTCTGATATGATGTGTTCTTGTACACCCATCTTCCAATCATTTTTGATTTCTTCTTTCAAGTCATCCAACTTTGTTATCTCTCCTTCTTCTTTGGAAATCCTGAGCTAAATGATTTCTTCTTGAAGCCTATGTATCTCAGCTCTCATTTCATCTTGATCTTCTTCAATAATTTTGACATGCTCTTCTAGGGCTCTTATTCTATCAGTGGACTTCCTCATTTCTTGATTAAGTGCCTTGTCTGCCTCCTTTGCCTCTCTGACTGCCTAAGTAATCATGTCTTCCACATCTTTTTTTTTGAGTCGAGCCATGTTGCTTTGAGGGGGAGAGAGAGAGAGAGAGAGAGAGAGAGAGAGAGAGAGAGAGAGAGAGAGAGAGAGAGAGAGAGAGAGAGAGAGAGAGAGAGAGAGAGAGAGAGAGAGAGAGAGAGAGAGAGAGAGAGAGAGAGAGAGAGAGAGAGAGAGAGAGAGAGAGAGAGGAGAGAGAGAGAGAGAGAGAGAGAGAGAGAGAGAGAGAGAGAGAGAGAGAGAGAGAGAGAGATGTGTAAGCCGTGAAGCTTAGGATGTAGGGTTTGGGGCTAGCATTAGAGCAAGGTAAGGGTGGGGATTAGGGTTAGGGTTAGGGTTAGGGTTAGGGTTAGGGTTTCAAGTTAAGGTTAGGGTTAGGGTTTTTGGTAGTGTATGGGTGCGGGACATGGTAGTGTATGAGAACAAAATGGATGGGTTAAGGTGGCATGATAGCATGGGTTAGGGCGACCGTGGAAGGGTGGCTCGGGTTAGGGTTAGGGTTGGATATAGTAGTGCATGATATCAGGAGGCGAGAGAGGGGGATGGTGGGGTGCGGTAGGGGCAGAGGGGCAGAGGAGGAAGGTAGCCGGGTCCATTGCAGAGGTGGGATGGGTGATAGCGGGCATCGATAGGGGGACGCAGGCAGCGAGTAAGGGGATGGGGGTGGCAAACAGAAGGTCGCTGGAGCAGAAAGGGGGCACCGCAGAGTGGTTGTTGGAGAAGAGAGGCGGCGCGGCAGGGGTGGTCACTAGAGAGAGAGAGAGAGAGAGAGAGAGAGAGAGAGAGAGAGAGAGAGAGAGAGAGAGAGAGAGAGAGAGAGAGAGAGAGAGAGAGAGAGAGAGAGAGAGAGAGAGAGAGAGAGAGAGAGAGAGAGAGAGAGAGAGAGAGAGAGAGAGAGAGAGAGAGGGAGGGAGGGAGGGAGGGAGGGAGGGAGGGAGGGAGGGAGGGAGGGAGGGAGGGAGGGAGGGAGGGAGGGAGGGAGGGAGGGAGGGAGGGAGGGAGGGAGGGAGGGAGGGAGGGAGAGAGGGGGAGAGGGGGAGAGGGGGAGAGGGGGAGAGGGGGGGAGGGGGGGAGGGGGGGAGGGGGGGAGGGAGGGAGAGAGGGAGGGAGGGAGGGAGGGAGGGAGGGAGGGAGGGAGGGAGGGAGGGGGGGAGGGAGGGGGGAGGGAGGGAGAGAGGGGGAGAGGGGGGGAGGGGGAGAGGGGGGGAGGGGGGGAGGGAGGGAGGGAGGGAGGGAGGGAGGGAGGGAGGGAGGGAGAGAGAGAGAGAGAGAGAGAGAGAGAGAGAGAGAGAGAGAGAGAGAGAGAGAGAGAGAACTTATAAGTTATCAACTTATCTGTCACCATGCCTCGTGGAATTTCACCATTATGGGGTATTCATACCACTCATAATGAGTTGGTGAATAATATTTCATCCAGTTCTGGTACAAGGAGATGGATATGTAAGTATTGTGGCAAGCAATTTTCTCAATGACTACATGTCTTTCGACATGTATCAGGATTAGGAGGATCAGACATTAGTGGGTGCGAGGAAGTTCTGCAAGACATTGCAGAGATTGTGTGCAAAGAGCATAAGCTTTCTCAACATGTTGCAATGGCTCATCGTCGTGAGTTTCTTGCAACTTCTCAAGATATATTAGAGGAAGTTGAGGAGATAGGACATAGTGCTAGCACATTGAAAAGTCACACCTCTTCTCAACGTGATGAGGATCCATAGGGCGAACATTCATCTCAAAGATTTAAACCATCACATACCTCTCTTCATTTCACTTATTTATCCATTGGCTTGCAGAAGCAATGCTAGAGAGTAGCTGACATAGAGATAGAGCGTTGCATACTTGAGTGCAACATTCCCTTCAATGTTGTTCGCACAAGTGCATGGAAGAGAATGGTAAAAGCAATAGCTCAAGTAGGCCGTTCTCATGATTGGCATGGAGTTGATTACAAGAGGTTGCACACCTCAATGCTCATAGAAGAGAAAGAGAGAATTGAGAATCTTTTAGAGCCCATTAAGTTGGGGTGGAAAACATATGGATGCTCCATTCTATCCGATGGATGGAGGGACATTCGACATCGTCATATCATAAACATAATGGTCTCTAGTTGTTTGGGAACTTATTTTCTTAAGGCAATTGATTGTAGTCATGTTGGCACATGCATCACTAGAGAGTTTATATTTGAGCATATTAAAGTTGCCATTGAAGAAATTGGTGTGCAAAATGTTGTACAAGTTGTTACCGATAATGCCTCAAATTGTAAGAGAATGGGAGAGTTGGTAGAGGCTGAGTTTCCTAGCATTGTGTGGAGTCCATGCATTGCACATTGCTTAGATTTGTTGATCGAGGATATAGGGAAGCTCCCTTGGCTATCTCCTATGGTCAGTGATGCAAGAAAGGTGATTTCTTTCATACGTAAGAATCACCAAGCATTAGCTATTTTTGGAGCTTATAGTGAGAAAGAGTTGATTTGTCCAACAGAGACCCAATTTGGCTACATTTACCATGTCTTTGCTAGACTACATGTATGCATGGATGCATTACATATGACGGTTGTAGACCCTCGATGGCGGAGCATGGCAAGAGGACGCACAAAGAGAGCAAATTTTGTGCAACGAAAGATATTCGACATTGATTTTTGGGCAGAGATAGAGCGCATTATGCTTATCTTGCGACCGATTCATATAGTTCTATGATTTGCCGATATGGAGGGTTCTATACTTGGCCTATGTATACACGGATGTAGGAGGCTATTTCATATGTGACTACTCTATCGTCTTCTAGATACATTTGAATTCTAATTTCTTAACTAATAATTATTTGTGACTACATTGATGATTCCATAATTGCTTCTTGTTTTAATAAATTTTTAATGTAGACTACGTGATGTGATGGAGCTAGTGGGGTTGTGATAGCAATTCTTATCGCAATGGATTCATAGTTTTGCAACACTTTTACACCCTTACTTTAAGGGTCCACGTCTATGGTCACAACCTCACATGCGACATATGAAGGACTTATACCTGGACCACATTATGAGTCCTGATCAGCATGTGATATTTGGTATTGAGTTTTTAGCCTATATGAGCAACGTTGGTATTGCCTATGCTAGATCCACCTCATTCAGGTCACATGTCATATCTCGACCTATTGAGTGGTAGAATCATTATGGTTATGGTCACCCTTCCATTGGACCATATGCACTCAGGGTCTTGTCACAGGTATACCATATATTGAACCTTGATTTATCATTTGTGATTTATCATTTATTACATAATTATAATCCAATGTTTATGGATAATAATGTTTGATGATCAATGATAAATGTAGAATTGCTCTTCCAGCCCATGTGAGCGGAATTGGAGTGCATTCTCCTTAGTGCACACCAAGCTCCTTAATCATTTGAGTGTGGAGAAGTTGTATCATGTAGTCTTTTGTAAGACCAATTTACGACTATTACGTACATTACGATCTCTTAAAGGTCCAAAGCAGGTAATGATAATAAATATTGATAATTATAATTTATGTAAATATTTCTTAAATCTTAACTAATTTTAATATGATGAATGGTAAATTATAATATTCTTAAAGCTTATCGTTTTTTTTTTCAAACTTTACCTATTGACTTTGAGAGTGCTTTCATATCAGAGGAAACTTGCATAGAGGCAACCATTCATGATGACCAGGATCAGATTTGCAGGATGCTTCATGCAAAGCTTGAAGCATCACATAGGAGGGCTACGAGAGCGCGATCACGTGCTATGCCAGGCCTCAGAGAGGTCCACCTAAGGAGGAGGGCACATCTAGGAATGTGGCACGAATTTATATCAGAAGACGCAAGATGTGTCCTTGACGTAGAGGCCAACCCATTGTCTTAGAGGCACAACTCGAGGACATTGTAGAGGGTGCATCAGAGGATCATGAGTTTGCAGAGATGGTTCCTATTGTGGAACCATAGTTTGATGATGAAGGGAAAGTCATTCCTAGAGATGATATTTCTCTTTCATCATCTGAGGACTCCTTTGGCATAGATGATCTAGAGTAGATATAGACTCATGAGTCATGCCCATTGCCCACTATGATGTATATATGACATTATATATGATGATTCAGGTTTTTTGGTAGACGTTTATCTTACCATGTATAATCACTAGTGTCAGAATACGATGTATCATGCTACTTTTTGGATTCATACTTTTTGACATTGGACACTCGATAGTATGTAGGTCACATACTCATTTTTGATGTATCCAGATTCTAGTATATATGTATGTTTCTGACTTCATATTTATGATTTATCAGAGTTCATATTTTTCTTCCTTGATTATAGTGTTTTATGCCATATGGTTCATCAATGGTTGTAATTTGTTATTTGTAGATTTTAACATGCAAAATATTTAAGTAATATGTATATACTATATTTGAGATTCTTATGAGCATATGTGTATTTGTAACGACACACCTTATACACATTACCTTTGGATCCCATTCGGTCCTCACACCTTACGCACACCGAATTGAACGCACCGAACTACCTTGGTTGCAAGTGGAAGCGTTAGTGGAAACTTAGAGGAAGGAATGGTGCACCAAGGACTTCTTTGGTCATCCTTGAGGTGATTTCTATTGGTTTTCCTTGCTCTCAATACTTGTTTGGAACAACAACTTGATGTAATTTCCTCTAGTCAGACTATCATATTTTGATTGCATTATCAAAACTTTTCCTTAGGGACAATACTATTGTATTTTCTTTTTGGTAGTTATTCCAGTGTACTTGCTCTTGGTCTTTGTGTCCTTGTGTTGTTTTCATTGGAGTTACCATGATACTACTTTTCAAGTCAATTGTAATTCAATTGAGGTTTTGATCCCTTAGTGAGAGTGTTGATTGTGTGTAAATAGAAACTTCACACATTATGCTAAGGACTTCCCTCCTCCAAGAAGAACCCATTTTCTCAATTGTATCCACCCCTAGGCAGGAACTATAGTTTGGTACGTCTGATGGAACCCTTGCACATGCCGTGCAAACGTTGGGAGTGAGAGTGTCAAGTTGTCTTCAACAATACACTCTCAATCCTCAACAACAAATTGTCATTCTCAACAACTCATCCTAAGCTAGCCTGATTCTTGTGCTCATTCCAGTCCAATTTAAGTCGTCCACTCCAAATTTGACTAGTCCAAGTTGTCCATTGCAAACTTTAGTCCAAGATGTCTGAGAGACAAGGAAGATAAAAAAAAGGGATCTAAAAGGGTGAGGGCATAGTTCTGTGAACCATACCCACTCGTCAAAGGAGATTCAACTCTATCCATTGAAGAGCTATTTTATACTAAGAGAATTCCCTCACCCCCTTTGTCATTGAAGTTACCTTCGGATCCAATGCAAGCATATAGGTCAAGTGGAAATATTATGGAAGTGCTCTAGGTTGCACTAACCACTCCTCTCACAAGACATAGCTCGTCCCATTCCAGACTCTACCTGAGACACTCCCTTAGAAGAGGCCTAACCTACCATGGAGGATCTAACAACTTCATTATTTGAAACGAACAAAGTCCCTACCTTTATGGGGATTGGTACTTTTGGAGTTTGGGGATCAAGAATGCACACAAACAATGTGATGATGAAGGAGAAGCTTAGGAGGACAACATAGTGCATTATTGAGTGTGGAATATACAAAGATAAGTAGCCGCTAGAGTTATAGATGTACATACAGGTGGGGGAAAATAGGGAAAAAAAATGTTGCGACGGTCGTGTGTTCGCACACATCACTACCTAAATGTATTATCAAATTTCCTCTAGGCATGATGCAATGAGCAAGGGGTTAACACACATGCGTAAGGAGGTGCCAATGAATGTGGATTGAGATCAATCCAAAAAAGGGAGGAAGTCCAAAGCATTGTGGAATGCTCCAAGCTTCTCACAAGGCACAAAGCTTTTATTAGTGCATCTCAATGTTCTTAGCATGTGATGGAATGCTAGGTTCCTCACAACCGTGAATGCACTTTTGAGAAGAAGTAAATATGGTGGTGGAAAAGGTCTTACTAGCAATTGTATAAATGAATAGAAACTCGGACAAAAACTAACACAAAAAGGTAAAATCACCTACATACTTGTGATAGCACAATTTGAAGCAAAAACGAGCTCAAATCATTTATAGAACTGCACAAAACACTTATAGATATTTTAAAATATACTCCGCTTGAAATTGTTCACCAAGTTTTGAAGCAATTTGAGAAAATGAGCAGGGCCATGAAAATGAGTGGGATTGTGTTGGCAACATGTCTCATGATGTAAAAACTTGCTTTGATAGCAATCATTGGATTTTGGGGAGCAGGAATGCATAAAAAACAACACAGAAAAATGAGGAAGAAGCTTAGGATCACAACACAGTGTATTTTGAATGTGCAATATATAGAGGTAAGAAGCCCTTTAGGGTTATGGGTTTCACACACATCACCACCTAAATATACTAGTAGGTACAACGAGATGTGTGCAAAAATTTATTTAAGGAGGAATCTAACATTGAGAGGATGCTCTACTTTCATTACTTCCATTCTCATTTGGTGGGTTGTTGAACAAATGGTACAATGAGCATGAGGATGGACGATCATACAATGATCAATGAGGGTAGTGAAAAGATAGAAGTAACTCTAGGACATAGGAATCATCATATAATGTTCCATAATCCACAACCCTATAATCAAGAATAAATTTGAAGACTAAGGACACTTTTAAATCATGTCAAATATTGCATATTGTAGGAAATAAGCACTACTGACCATTAAAATCATTATAATGTGATGAGGTAATGATTGTAAATTTTGTGAGTAAAAGGCAAATGTGTTGAAAATTAGGTAGGCCCATAACTAATTCCACAGGTCCCATAAATCCAGGATCTACAACACAGATTCTAGCATCTTGCAAAATTGACAAACATGAACATACAACACTTAATCATACAATGATGAGACAAAGATAGAGAGAGATTAGACAACATGTTCAAAGTGCTACGTAAGCCACTGTTCAAAGTGCTATCTCCACATATTTGCATTTACCTTACGAAAGGTTTCTCAATGTACTTCTGTTTTGTCATGTAAATACACTAAAACATAATTAGAAACTGAATCCATCCCGGGACTTGTGATTGATAACTCACATCTTAGTGTATTATGAACACTAGCTGGTTCATCTTTGCCTGTGCTCAACTCAACTCATGAGAGTCTCGCCAAAATTTCATATCTTTGATGTCATCTTGTCTTCATTCTTGTTCTATCTGTAAGTCTTTCATACCTTTGAGAAGTACTGAAATTTTGAATTTTTTGAAAATACTGAAATTCTGATTTTTCTATAAAATACTGAAATTTTGGAAATTCTAAAATTATTGAAATTTTGAAAATATTGACTTTTCTCAATTTTCATCCTGAAAAACTATGAATTTTCTGAATATACTGAATTTTTTGAATTTTCATCCTCACTCCAAGTCTCCAACATCTGCTACAAATACTCTTTTACCTCAAGAGTTAGATAAAGAAGAAATATACTTCTCTGCAATTTGTCATATGCCAAGTAGCTCTGAATTGACACTCCAAGAATTCTTTGAGGGAACATATAAGCTGCGTGCTTTTCTTTCTCTCAATGTAATTCTTTGTCAAAACCTTCTAAAACATGACCAAGTATAATGCAAAACAAGGAGATTGCTTCTTCTTTAAACTATCTTCTTCACACAAGATGTTCTTGTAGACTTGTCTTTGGATGTAGAGGATAAAAATAATAAAAGTATATGGAAAATATAAGAGAAAAAGAAGTCTTACTTTCCCTTTGGAATTGTTGGACCTTCTTCTTCTACATCTTTCTTCCACCTTATGATATCAACATCTTCAAACTTCTCTTCCATACCTTTTGTTCTATTCATCTTGAAGTAGCAAGCACTCTTAACTTCTTCAAATGAATTTTTCTCTTTCTCTAGTGCTAAGAGTAAGAGATAAAACAAACATGGTATATAAATGGAAGTGAACATAGAATCATATTTTACCATCTCAGATCCATCTCCTCATATGCTGAATATTGAATTACCTCTCTAGGTACAAAAACTTTCAACCCTTTGTTGGCTGAAAACAAAACTGATCTGATCTCCAAATTTGTCTTCTTAGATGAGCTTTCTTGCCATGAAAGAGATCTTCTATCAAAACTATTAAGAACAACCTCTAGATACCTGTTTTGATGTAGCTAATGCTTTTTAACTTTCAAATTAAGTGTTTAAAAGCACTTCTTGAATCCTTCAAATCTCTTCATAACTGCTCTTCTAAGATATGACCTGCAAATGACAATCTGATAGTAGAAACTAATACCTGTGATTTGATGTTGATCAGGTTCCTTCATCTTCTCCAAACCATTGTTTTTCCTTGAATTTGAACTAGCCTTCTCTTCATCAAGTCTTGGTCTCCATACAATACTTCTGTAAAGTAACTTTACTCTTCCAAAAGTATTTGGCTGCTAACAGATCATCAGCTTCATACTTCACACTGATAAATAAACATGTGACTGAATTGTGTAATTCTCAAATCTCTACTCATCTAGATTAAGTGTGTATGTCATATGTCAAATTTTAGAAGATGTTTTGAAACCATATGTTGTAAACCTCGGAGTTCTGATACCAAATGTTGGAAATTAGGTAGGCCCATAACTAATTCCACAGGTCCCAGAAATCCAAGATCTACAACACAGATTCCAGCATCTTCCAAAATTGACAAACATGAACATACAACACCTAATCATATAATGATGAGAAAAAGATAGAGAGAGATTAGACAACATGTTCAAAGTGCTACGTAAGCCACTGCTTGCTCACATCATCATATATACAAATGTCAATTTACAATGTGGGAGTCAAAATCTCAATTCGTCTATGTGAATAGAAATAGATGGAGGAGTGTATGTACAAAATTTACAAGAATATTCAGATGTAGGGAAAGAAATTTGAATATGTATGAGATGTATGACCTCATAGGTTGTAGAAGAGTGAATATGAGTGAGAGAAAGAGGAAAGATCAGTTTAAAACTGATATTCAGCAAACCCTAATATGAATTTAGGCTATGGAAGACCCTAAATAAGATGTGTGTGTGATAGATCATATACTTACAAAATAAGGCCTATTCAAGAAAAATGGGAATTACACAGGATTTTGGGACCATAGTTTATGTCCCAATATTTTAGTTTTTGAGTCATCCACACATTATAACATGCTTCTATCTGTTGATTGGAGTACTCAAAATTGATGATTTAATATTAACAATAGTTTTATTATAAATGTAGTATCAAGCTTGGGATAAAACTTAAGAAGTTAACATAGTAAGTAACATAAATGGGACTTGAATAATTCCCAAATTTCTTGAATAGGCCTTAAATTAGCATTGAATGCTAACATGTTGCTGATAGAAATCCTCATACTCATGTGGAAACAACTTCTCTAACACCTCATTTGAATGCATGTAAACTTCATGTCATATACCATTAGAAAGCTCTCTTCAAGCTCTACAAGATAGGCTCATAAAAATTATACCCAATTTTTGTGCCAAAAATTATTAAGTACCAAAATTAAAGTTTTTGCCTTAAAAGGATTTTGGACTGATGTGACATTGATTTCCAACAATCTGTTCCACCTATGTTTAATGGAAATATTGTGCCTCCATTCATATAGCCAAATAAGTTGGGATCATCACAATGGTTATGAGCAATATTATGTAGTGTTCAAGTTCCTATATGAATTTTCTTGCATTTCTGCATGAGAAATGCAAGAGAAAAGGAAAATGATGGAAAGAGGATAGCTGATTAGAGATGTTAAGGTTGTGGCATGTGACTCTTAGGGTTATCGATAAACATTATGATGTGGCAAGTAGTAGATGAGATGAAGAGAGAATGGCATGGGTGATTTTTAATTGTGTGTGTGTGTGTGAGATAGAGAGAGAGAGAGAGAGAGAGAGAGAGAGAGAGAGAGAGAGAGAGAGAGAGAGAGAGAGAGAGAGAGAGAGAGAGAGAGAGAGAGAGCGAGAGAGAGAGAGAGAGAGAGAGAGAGAGAGAGAGAGAGAGAGAGAGAGAGAGAGAGAGAGAGAGAGAGAGAGAGAGAGAGAGAGAGAGAGAGAGAGATCTTTTCTTAATAATTCCAATTTTTCTTCTTCCCTCTTTCCTTTTCTCTCTCTTTTTTTTTAAAATATTTTGATATTGCTCTTTCTCACTTAAAAAAAATAATCTACTCTATTTTTTCAAGCAAGGAAGTATCGATAAAATGGATGTAACTATCATGTTAACCTGTTAAGATCAATTCATCAAAATAAAGAATGATGATTGAAACTAAGGACTCTTTTTGACGGATGTAAAGATTTGCACAAGTAGAGGTTCAACATAAACTTTTGTCTTTAAAGATTTTGTGAATCTTTTCATACCTGGGCATGGAGCTTTCTTGAGTCCATAAAGTAATTTGTGTACTTTGTAGATATGGTCTTTTTTACCTTTGATTTGGAAACTTTCAAATTAATCCATATATAGTTCTTCTTGAAGATCTCCATTTAGGAAAGCACTTTTATATCGAGTTGATAGATGGGCCATTGAAAATGAGCAGTCGAGTCACGCATTACTCAAATGGTTATGAACCTTGTTGTAGGGGTAAAGGTTTCCTTATTGTCTATGCCATGCTTTTGCTTATATTCTTTTGCTACTAGTTGTGCTTTGTACTTGTCTAAAGTTCCATTTGATTTGTATTTAATTTTGTAAAGCCATTTGACTCCTATGACTTAATGATGGATGGCTTATGTACAAGTGTCCAACTCTTGTTCTTGTGAATTGCACCCATTCAATCTTCATTTCTCTTTCCCATTCACGTTGGCCTTGAGATTCTTTAAAGATAGAAGGTTCTATTATTTGATGAAGTTGATGCATAAGTGCATAGTTGACATAATAACTTTGATCTTTTTGTTACTTTTCAATAAGTCTTTGAGACCTTCTAGGTTGTTGGGAGGTACTTGCTTCTGAATTGTGCTTGGAAATGATGTCCCTCTCTGAAGTATAGATGGATAGACCAATTTGAGCTTGGATCTTTGGGTGAATATTTAGAAGAATCATCAAAGACTACATCCTTTGAAATAGTGTTGGAATGATTTTCCATATTATAAAATCTATATGCGTTAGATTGTTCACTGTACCCAATGAATATATGTTCCTTGGACTTGGAGAATAGCTTATTTTTGTACCTAATGAATATATGTTTCTTGGACTTGGAGAATAGCTTATTTTGTTCTTCCTTAGGCACATTACCAAATGCATTATTGCCAAATAGTTTGAAGTAGTTTACATTATAATTTAAATCAAAGTAAGCCTCAAATGGTGTTCGATTACGAAGAACACTTGACTGAGTATGAGCATGGCAATGTGCATAGCTTGAACCCAAATTCAAAAGACAAGGCATTGTTATGAAGCATGTTTTGTGCCATCTTCATGAAACTATGGATCTTCCTTTGGGAAACCCCATTTTGAAATGGAGTATGGGGTTGTGTGATTTGACATTCGATTCCTTTCTCCTTCAAGAAATTGTGAAAGTCATGATTTATAAACGCACCACCATCATCTGATCAAATAGTTTTCACTGACGTGGATGCTTCATTCTCAACTTGATAGATCTACTCTGTGAATTTGGACAAGGTGTGAGCTTTTGAATTGAGAAAAATACACCCAAATATATCTTTTGTGGTCTTCTACTAAGGAAAAGAAGTAAAGAAATCTAATCAAATATGATGTATTCATAGGTGCATAGGTTCACAAAGATACATGTGGATAAGGACTAAAGGATTCCATGCTTGGGTGGATGCATCTTTTGGTACTAGAGCCCTATGTTACTTGCCTTGAGTATAAAATTAGCAAACATCTTAAACTTGGCTAATCTTTGGAAATATTTAACCAATTGAGATGATGATATCTTGGTAAGATATGATGTATGCCCATATCTTTCATGCCAAATTGTTGAGACAGATTGCTTAGTAAGAAAATAGGAGAGCTTGTATAAACCTTTATCCTATATGTTGGACTATAATATCTTGAGTCGTTGGATCAATCATCTTAACTAAGGTATTTTCAAACAATACTTTCTTGTGGTGATCGATGATAACTTTTACTAAGAGAAGATTCATGCAAAGGTTAGGTACAAATAGTATGTTGGAAAATGCTTCGTATTCTCCTTTGTCATTGGTCTAGACTTTGCCTTTGCCTTCAATCAGGAGACTCTTATAATTGACTAGGTAGACTTCTCCTTTGTTTTCTTTTAGCTCATGAAAGGATTCTCGATCCTTGCACATGTGAGAAGTGGCACTGCTCCTGAATATCCATTGTTGGGAGGAGCGTGAAGTAATCAAGGTGTTGACTTCCGTTGAGATGATTAAGTCTTTGCTGGAAAAATATGATCTATGAGTTACTTTTGTATTTACATGCCT
>CM035412.1:182074393-182111893 GCA_020310875.1 Ceratopteris richardii
CTTCACATGAAGGACACAGATAGTGTTTTTGCTCATCTAAATGAGCTTGATGCTATATTCTCCCAGTTACGGGCTCAGAAAATGGATATGGATAAGGAAATGAAAGCAGTCTTGTTGTTATGCACCTTGCCATCATCATGGGATACGTTTTGCACAGCTATTAAATCTATGGTTGGTAGTTAGAGTGGAGATGCATATGATCTTCGTGATTCTTAGCAAGGAAATAATCAACAACATGGCACGAGCAAGAATAAGGAAAAGAATGGTCAAAGGAATAAGAGTAGAAGTAAATCAAGGAAGAGGGATATTGAATGCGATTATTTTCATAAGAAAGGACACATGAAGAAAGAATGTTATGCATTAAAGAATGCTAAAGGTAAAGGACAGGATGTTGATGGGCATGTTAAACAACTACTTGCACCATCTACTTTGACTGTGAAGATTGAAGAAATTAATGCTATTTTTGATGATGCTGATGTGTTGACACTTGATAGGACTGTGCCAACTGAGGCTCTTATGGATGATTCTCTTTCCCGCACGTGGATGCTAGATTGTGGTGCTTCTTTCCATGTGACACCACATAGAGAATGGGTCTCTAATTATGCAACAAAAGTCTCTTGGTACCATGAGGCTTGGTGACATTGTCGGGATCAGAGATATGGTCGTGTAGTTCATTGATGGTTCAAAGTTCACTATGCATAATGTACACCATATACCTCAATTATCATGCAGTTTGATGTTAGTTGGTCAACTTGATGACCTTGGCTACAAGGTGGTCTTCTATGCTTAGTCCTTTCGCATATCAAAGGGAAATATGGTTATTGCAAAAGGAAGCAATGTTGGCTCACTTTATCCTTTATTTGTATCACAGAAAGAACACTTGTTAGCTGTTATTGAACAACCTATGGCGCCATATAGCATGTAGTGGAATGGAAAATCTTTCTCGTTCTGGTTGCTTACCTGTGTTATCTTTCTTTGATTTTTCATTTTGTGAGCACTGTCAATATGGAAAGCAAACTAGGAATGTGCACAAGATGCACATTGACGCTTCAATTCAGCCTTTAGATCTTGTTCATATAGATGTGCGTGGTCCTATACCCACAAGTTCATTAGGTGGTTCTCTTTATTTTTTCACTTTCATAGATGATGCTACTAGAAAAGTCTGGGTATATCCTATCAAAGAAAAGGATGAGGTATTCCCTACTTTTAGAAAATGGCTTGCTTCAGTTGAGACTAAAAAAGGAACTAAGCTTAAGGCTTTACATTCAGATAATGGGGTTGAGTATACCTCACATGAATTCATTCTTTTTTGTCAGTCTAGAGGAATGCATAGAGAGCTTAGAGCTCCTTATACCCCAATACAAAATGGTGTAGTTGAAAGGATGAATAGAACTATTCAAGATAGAGTAGTTTCTATGATTCATCATGCAAACCTTTCACAAGGCTTTTGGGTAGAAGTTGTATTGATTGCAGTTCATGTGATTAACCTTTCACCTAGTACTACCAAAGGTATGAAAGTGGCACAAGACTTATGGACAGGGAAGCCACCATATTATGATCATCTTCGATTTTTTGGGTGTGAAGCATATGTTCATATACCCAAGAATCTTAGACAAAAGTTGGATCATAAGTCAAAAAATGCATTTTTCTTGGCTATGGTCGAGAAGGATAGTTTGGATATTGCTTATGGGATCTTGAAACACGATCAGTGATCATAAGTAGTGATGTCATTTTCAATGAGTCTAAGATGCATAAACAACCCATTAAGGAGGTTGAAGTGAGAAGAGTGGTGTTTGAGGATACTAGTCCTCTAGTTAGCATGCATAAAAATGCTACACATAGGGATGTTCAAGAGAATGTCTGATCAGATCATTCTACAAATTCTCCTATTTAGCAATCATTGAGACACTCTACACATGTCTCACATCCACCTAATAGATATGTTCCAGGTTTGGATTTTGTTATGCAAATAGATACTGGTGATCCTTATTGCTACAAAGAGGCTATGCAGACAACAAATCATGTCAAGTGGGAGTGTTCCATGAAGAGTGATTTGGATTCTATTCAAAAGAATGGTACTTGGGATTTAGTGCCTTTGCCAAAGGGCAGGAAAGCATTACCATGTAAATGGGTATATAAGCTGAAATTCACATCTGATACTGCTTCTCCAATGTATAAAGCACGACTTGTTGCAAAGGGTTTTAAGCAACAAGATGGTGTTGATTTCAAGGAAATCTTCTCTGCAGTGGTCAAGATGACTAGCCTGCACATGTTGCTTGGATTTGTTGCAATGGACTTAAAGCTAGTCCAAATGGATGTGAAAACTGCTTTCATGCATGGAGATCTTATAGACGAGATCTCTATGGAACAAACAGAGGGTTATGTAGTTCCTGGCAAAGAAAGTCTAGTTTGTAAGCTCAAGAAGAGCTTATATGGAACTTAAACAGTCTGCTAGACAATGATACCAAAACTTTGATGCTTTTATGAAGTCTCAAGGCTATTCTCGAAGCAATGAGGATCATTGTCTCTACACAAAGAGATGCTCAGATGGCAGCTTGACATGTTTGATACTTTATGTCGATGATATGTTGATTGCTGGGAAGTCCTCTTATGACTTGTCAACTCTCAAAAAGAAGCTGAGTGAGACATTTGACTGAGACATTTGACACGAAGGATTTGGGGGATGCGAAACATATTCTTGGCATGCGCATTAGTTGTGATAGGAGTAAAAGATGCATATAATTGTCTCAACGTGAGTACATATCCAAAGTACTTCATAGGTTCAATATGCAGGGTGGAAAGGCATTGAGTAAACATTTACCCACATATGTGAAAATGAGCAAGGAAGATTGCCCCAAATCAAAAGAGGAAAAGGAATTCATGATCAAAATTCCTTATCAGTCTACTGTTGTTAGTCTCATGTATGCTATGGTAGCTACGAGACCAGACATTGCATTTGCAGTCGGAGTTGTGAGCAGATATATGTCTAATCTTGGCGAGAAACATTGGGAAGCGGTCAAGATGATTTTGAGATATTTGAGTGGCATTAAGGACAAGTGTGTATGCTTAGGTAGAGGAAAAGCATCCACTATTGGTTACACAGATTTTGACCATGCTGGTTGTGTAGACAATCATAAATCTACATTAGGGTGCATTTTTCATTTTGCTAGAGATGGTATCTCTTGGAGATCTCATCTTCAAGAATGTGTAGTTGTTTCCACCACAGAAGCAGAGTATGTTGCAACAAGTGAGGCATGTAAGGAAGCATTGTGGCTTTCTCATCTTGCTTGTGATATGGGTCTACCTCATGTACCTCGTTTGCTTAGTGATAGTCAGAGTGCCATTGCTTTGTCTAAGAATTCGGTCTATCATGCAAAGACCAAGCACATTGAGGTGAGGTATCACTTCATTAGGGATTGTTTAGCCATTGAGCACATTATTCTTGAGAAGGTTCATACTCGAGATAATGTTGTAGATGCTTTGATCAAAGCTCTATCAGAGGATAGCTTTTGACACTCTTTTCACTTGTTGAGAGTTACTTGATTCATGATCTTACACAATCACTTGTATACTGTTTAACATGCCCATCAGGTGGGATGTATAGCTTGTATAATTACACTCACATATTCTTTGTCATTCTTCATTTTTCTCTTATACTTACTTTGGACATATTGGCATTTAGTGGGATATTGTTACAATTAGTGTCCATGTGAAAGGCCAAATGGCCACCATAAACTTTTGTATATGTTCTCTAATAAAACATATAGTGGCTTGGTCAACCATAGACTATAAGTTCGACCGCATTTGTAACATCCAAGAAGTCTGTGTTCGTGCTCCCAATGTACTGTGTTTTTCTACATATTCTACAACGTCTATGTGGAGTACTATGTGCGGCACTTGGAGCTCGGTTTTCTACTCTGAGGATAACGTCATGGAGCTCTCGAGAAGGAGAGCACACTGTGGTGCATTGCCAACAAAATACTTCACATGTAAATCTGCATTAGAAATGGAATGATTTGCATCATCACATGAAACCTACGAAGGCTGAGAAGTTGCACTAGACTGACCACCTAAAAAAAGAGGCATCAAAGTATCATACATTTCTTTGGAGCTAACAAATGTCTCCTTAGTACATGAAATTAATGGCTGAATAGCACCTTCCACAAAAGCAACATCACGACTAACCAAAATGTGTTTAGTCTGTGGATGATACAGATAATAGCCTTTGCTTTCAGAACTGTATCCAACAAAAATACATTTCATTGCTTTATCGTCCAATTTCCTGTATTGTTGTTCAGGCACTAATGCATATGCAAGACAACCAAAAACACGTAGATGAACAACAAATGGCTTGTGACCATGCCAAGCCTCATATGGAGTGATAGATTGAACTGCTTTAGTGGGACACCAGTTAAGTACATATGCTGCACACATACTAGCCTCAAGCCAAAAACTATGAGGTAAAGCCTGACTCTTGACCATACACCTCGCCATCTCCATGAGTGATTTGTTCTTCCATTCAACAACTCCATTCTATTGAGGTGTATATGACACTGTACAATGATGTTTTATGCCACATTCAACCAAAAATGCATTAAAGTCAGAAGGCATATATTCCCACCCTCGATCAGAATGGAGGGTGCTCATTTTACATACTAATAGATTTTCAACCAAAACCAAAAACTATTTGAAGCACATAAACACTTCGGACTTTGCTTTCAATGGATATACCCATGCATTATTGGAAAAAGCATCAATGAAAGTCATGAAGTAAAGATAGTTTCCAAAAGAGGGTGTCCACATAGGACCACATACATCACTATAAACAAGCTACAATTTCTGAGTAGCTCGAATTGAAACATCTTTCGGAAAGGAGGAACACTGCATTCTGCCCAAAATATAGCCTTCACAAACATTTTTACCGGGTGCCTCAAGTTTGGGCAAAGAGGACACCATTTCGGATTTCTGCAGGCATAGTAAACTAGCGAAATTTAGATGACCAAAGCATGCATGCAAAAGCTTTGCATATGAATAGCCTAAGAATCATGCACATGCTTAATCATTTTTCATAGTCTATGAGCTTATACAACCCAGGACATAAAATGCCAGAAGCAATAATCATGTCGCCATTTGAAAGATCATGAATTCTACATTTGTCATCAAAAAGATTTCACAACCAAGCCAATCTTGGCTAAAGCTGAAACTGATAACAGATTCTTCTTGATCCCTAACACAAATAAAGCATATGAAAATGTAAAAGAACTACCATCAGCAGTAGTCACAATGATCTTACCAACTCCCATGACATGATAAGAGGAATTGTTGGCACATGTGACAGTATTCCCTATAGGGGTTGCGAGGTAATATGTTTGATCACCCCACTATCAAAGTACCAAACATCTGAGTCTATTGCAGACATACACTATTCAGGAGAAGATGGGTCAAAACTACAAAGAGTAGTAAATGCCCATTCTTCATTCTACACTAGATTAAGAGACTCTATTTTCGCTGTAGAGGCCTCTACAACAACCGTTCCAGCCTCTTTTTTCTTTGCCTCTTTTGCAGCCAATTTTGGACAACTCTTTATGACATGATAATTTGCTTTACAATACTTGCAAAAGAAATTTTTCTTTTCTGTTTTCTTATCATCTCTGTCATCCTTCTTTGATTGTGCAGAATTAGCAAATTTCTCCTTACTAGTAGAAGATCTCCATTTACCTTTACCCTTTTGACTAGCCAGGAAAGCTTGATCTGCAACACGTATAATGGACTTGTTTTGCCTAGACTGGTCTTCTTGCAATAGAACAGAGACTAACTCCTCAAATGATAAGGCATTTGGATTGCCTTTCATAATCAAATGAAGAGTAGAAGCAAAACTCTGGTGTGAATCGGGAAGACCATTCAAAAGAGTCTACACAAGTGAACTGTCAGGCAAGACTTCATCTGCAAAAATTAACTGTTCCTTCAAATATTTGATCTTTGTTAGAAAACTGTCCATAGAATCACCTTCATTCATATGCTCACTCTCCAATTGTTTTCGAAGGTAAGCAATAGGAGCCTCATTTCTAGCCTGGTACAATATGGTAAGTGTATCCCAAGCATCCTTAGTTATTCTGCATGAGCAAATGTGAGGAATAATGGCACGTTTGACAGACAAGGCTATCAATGCATGTGCATGAGCATCCTTGCCATCCCAACAAATTTGCTCTATAGTAGGTGCAATAGGAACCATAGCACAAACAAGAATCTCTTGAATATCACCATCTTCGACGCCATCTGTATATCAACTTCAATACTTATATTTGTAGGTGTAATAGGATGTTTTTCAACACCATGCATAATATTCCAGAGTCCTTTTGTGACCAATACATGACGCATCATATAAGCCCATAATGGGTATATGATACCATCCAACTTATCCTCAATAGCCAACATATGAAATACATCACTGTTTTTAGCCATGGCCACTGACTAAAATACCTTGATGTAGAAAAATGATTGTATCTGAAAAAGTTGAACAGAGCTACCCTGACAAGTTCTACTAAAATTTTAGCAGACATCGAGATGCTTATATTGGTGAACTGAAAGTTGTATATATCTTTGACACAAAAAGACAAAATAGCCTACGCAAGCACTATGATAGTGTATTCAGAGGCCAAAACAAGCTCAGATCACCCTGAGCATGTTCATCAAATTTTGTGCAATTCTGATACTGTGACCAAAGGGGTGCCGAGGATGCCCTAGATGAAGTGGTGACCTGCTCTGATAACAATTGGTGGAGTTTGAGGTCTGCAAAAGCACACAAACAGAACAAGGAAGAAGAAGAAGATGAAGAAGCTTGGAGCACAACACACAATATTGAATGTATTACTACTAGAATGTACAAAGATAAATAATCCATTAGCGCTATGTCACTTGGCAACTCAAGTTTTATCTTCTCAAAGATTCTCCAACTTCTTTCAGTGGTATCAAAGCAACTTCAAGATGGGAGATGGATTTACATCAATGATTAAGAAGCTTGATAGACACAACTATGCTACTTGAAAAATTAGAATTGAAGCCGATTTACAAGGAAGAAATCTATATGGGATTGTATCAAGGGTGATGAAGCAATGCCTATTCCAAGATCCAATTGAGGACCTCCTCAAGAGGAAATAGATAAGCTCGCACTTTGGTGTGCAAGGGATGTTCAAGAAAGGTCATACATACCAAACGCTATCTCTGAATTTCTATTGCCACATATTAGAGGATGCAAGACATCTCAAGAGAATTGGGATGCCCTAGAAACTTTATTTTCTACTAGTACCAAAGCAAGAAAGAATCATCTCTGGAATGAGTTCAATCAAATGAAGAAAAGTCCAAAACAAACCATCACAGAGTTTCTTACAAAGTTCAAGGAGATTTTAGATCAATTGGCATCCATTATAGAGATGATTGAAGAAGAAATTACCATAAGGCAATTTTCAAATGGGATTAGAAGTGACAAGCAATGGTAATCCTTCACCACAACCTATGATCTCATCATGGACATGAAAACTCCAGATTTCAACATAAAAGACAAGAAGTTGAAAGGCAAGAAGAAGGAAGAGGATGAAGAAGAAACTTCCCAAGCCAACTTTGCAAGCAAGAGAAAGTGGAAAGGGAAGAAAAAAGGACCAAAGCATGACAAATACAAAACTCAATGTAATCAACCATGTGCCCTTTGATAAGGCCAACCACACTAGTCTGAACTTTTGGTTCAATGGGAAGACCTAGAAAGGAAGTGGAAGAGGTGGATATGGCAACAATAGAGGCAAAGCTGGAGATAACTTTAATAGAAGCAATAACAAAATACAAAAACTATTCTAAAGATCAACAAACTGAGGACTCATTACTTCTCATGAATCTAAGCCATAAGGAAGGTGAAGAAGATGATCATTTGTTCTACATAGATTCAAGATGTACAGATCATGTTGTAGGAAACATGGCTCTCTTATATGACTTGGAAAGTCCAAAGCATATACATGAAGCACAAACAGGGGATGACACAAAGAATAATGTGGAGAAGATTGGTAATGTGAAAGCTTCCAATGGTAGAACAAATATGTTGATCAATATACTCTATGTTCCTAGTATTACAAAAAACCTAATAAGTGGAGGCCAAATAATTGAGAAAGACTTGCACGTTAGGTTCACCCAACATGGAGCTTTTGTGGAAGATAAATGTCAAGGCTTCAAGAAGATATCCAAAGGTGAGAAGCATGGTAGGCTCTTTACTTTTGAGGTAGGAGAAACCAAGAACATAGCTCTATTCAACTTTGGTTCTCAAACCCTAAGTGAGCTTGATGTGTGGCATAAGAGGCTAACTCATATGAATGAAAGAACCTTGAAGAATATATGTAGGGACAAAGATGTTATAGGGTTGCCAAACATATCAAAGCAACACATGATCAATAGGTGTGATGCTTGTCAGATTGGAAAGGCATAAAGAGAACCATTCAACCACAAAGGCTACATCCACAACAACTTATTGGACTTAGTACATATAGATGTGTGTGGCCCAATCCAAAAACCTTCATTGGTAGGATCAAGGTACTATGTCTCATTTATTGATGCCCATAGTAGATGGACTATTCTGTACTTTATCAAGAGTAAGAATGATTTGGAGGGGGAGAAAACTTCTCCAAGCAATTTAATGAGTTCTTGTAGGATAAAGGTATTAAGACAGAACTGACTACCAGGTACTCTACTCAATTGAGTGGAATTGTAGAGAGAAGAAACAAGACATTGGTTGGATCAACTCGAATAATGATTGAAGAGAAGAAGTTTCCACATTATTTCTGGTCAAAGGCTATTTTAATTGTTGTGTAGCTTGTCAATAGACTAGCATCCAAATCACTTGAAGTTTTGACTCCTTATGAAGCATGGCATGGAAGAAAACCTAGTCTAGGACATTGCAAGGTGTTTGCCTATTTAGCTTATGTTCATGTACCTTCATAAATTAGAGGTAAGCTAGATGAAAGGGAAACAAAGGTAGTATTTATTTGATTTGATTCAGAGAATATGGGTTATATGTTCTAGAATCCTTCAACCAAGCAATTCACTACAAGTAGGGATGTTGTGTTTGAAGAACACGTCTTGGTATGATGGAGAAAAACATAAGGTAACTCTACCATATGATCTTGATTATGATTTCCAACGATTAGGAAGCAAGCATGATACATAGGTCTAGGATCCAAGAAGTGATATAGATTATGACCAAGATGAAAGGGAAAAAGATTACAAGGTATGGAAGTCAAGAGGCAAAGAAAAAATACAAGAGTGCGGAGAATGCTCCAAGAAAGCACCTAGAAGGTCAACAAGGGAGAAGAGAACCAAAAATGTATGGATATGATTCCAGATTTGTTACAAATCATTCAATCTGCTCGGCAAAGGAATCAATTTCAGAAGAACCCTCAACCTACGAAGAGGCAAAGGCAAACCCTACTTGGGAGAAGGCTATGGAAGAAGAAATAGATTCATTGAAGGAAATGGAATCTTGGGTGGTTCCAATGTCATCCAATCAAAAGGTAATTGGTTGTAGATGGGTGTATAAACTTAAGAGGAACTCAAATGGATCAATTTTCAAATACAAGGCTATATTAGTTGCCAAAGGATGTTCACAAACTCATGGTATAGACTATGAAGAAACATTCTCTCCAGTTGCAAATATGACTACAATCATAACATTGATAAGTGTAGCTTTTGCAAGAAACTATGAGCAACATCCCAATGCATTTGACGAGGCTGATGTGCAAACTAACTAAGGATAGCAATTGCATAGACAATATCTAGTCTAGTGTTGATGATGTAGAGTAATAAGCCAACAAGCTATTGATAAGTATGCACATCCACAAGTGATGATCAATCCTCCAGAGTGAGCTTGATATTTGTATCAAGTGGTGTAGATATTGAGTGATGCTGATCCATGTTATATATGGAAATAAGGTTAGAGTAGTACTTCTTTTGTGATAGGAATATGCCTTCTTTTGTTTGAAAAACTTCCATACCTAAGAAGTAGTGTAGATGAAGATATCTCATAGAGCACTCAAGATGAAGCTATGCGATGATGAATTCGATGCGTTCTTGATCTCAACCTGTCAAGATCAATTCATCAACATAGAGGATGATTATGGCTATTACAGACTCTTTTTTATCAATATATAAGTTTGCATCAACATTGCTTCTTTGAAATCCTTTATCTTCGAAGAACTTATGAATCTTTTCATACTATGCCTTGGGAGCTTGCTTGAGTCCATAAAGTGCTTTGTGAAGCTTGTAGACTTGATCTTCCTTTCCTTTGATCTTAAAACCTTTAGGTTGGTCAACATATACCTCGTCTTGAAGATCTACATTGAGGAAAGCACTTTTGACATCAAGTTGGTAGATGGGCCACTTGAAGTGTGCACTTAGTGCTAGAATGATTCTTATAGTTGTAAACCTTGCAGTAGGTGCAAAGGTCTCTTCATAATCAATGTCATGATGTTGTTTATATCCCTTAGCTACAAGTCTTGTTTTGTACTTGTCCAATGTACCATCTGATCTGTATTTGAAAAAACATTACAAAAGAATGGATTCCCCAACAAGAGCAGTTACAATCAAGAACATCTAGTACAAAAATTACAACTAGAATCCATGAAATAAATTACCATCACTAGGATACAAGGTGTTTTGCTACTCTCTCTCTTTCTCTCTCTCTCTCTCTCTATTTGGACCCCTTTTTAAGCTCTCCATTCCACACTATCATTGTCTTCTAATTTTGGTACCTTTGTAGGATCAGGTTTTTTCATATGCCATAATTTCCAAAAAAGCACCAATGACACCTTTGTTATTTTCAATAGCAAGGTCCACTATTTTTGTTACATACAATACTTGTGGGTCTGGCATTTCAATTATGTTGTGTACCACTACCTACTTTTAAGTTTAGATACCAAAAAATATTTTGTATGCAACAACCTAACAGAATCCTTACATTCTAAAAAAAATATTAACTTAGATACCAAAATATATTTTTCCTACAACGCGTAACAAGATCTTTATATATTCAAAATAAGCCATAAAATTTCCACAAATGGATTCTTGGAGTGAAAAATGTGTGCATCAAAAACCTATCACATAGACAATCAAACCAGAGAGAGAGAGAGAGAGAGAGAGAGAGAGAGAGAGAGAGAGAGAGAGATTGGTCCTTGACGAATTTAATTTCCATAAGCCATGGGTTCCTTATGCTTTGGAGAATGCTTCGATAGTGAGAGAACAAAATTTAGCATATCATACCTTGTTTTCACATTCATTTTTCCTCCTCTTCCTCCCCTCCTTTCTTCTTCTATTTATTCCCTAATTATCTTCTTTTTCCATATCCTTCTTCTCCTCTTTGGCTCGTCTAATCTATGAGCATATGGGTATGCAAGGTGAAAGGATGTTTTGTCCCACATGGGAGCACAAAATTCTTATCATTTATGGAGCTATTGAATTTCCTATATGTTATCTATTCTATCTGCCACATAATAGTCACATGTTACATTTGCAAATATGTGGCATTGGCCACATTATGGTTGGTAAATAGAGGGATTGAATGTGTTTAGTGTTTTGATGAGCAAGTCAAGGATCATGAAGGTGTGGACATCTTATAGCCACTTGAAAATTGTAGAGTTATACTTTTGTAAAAAGAAGCTTGTCTTTGAAGGGTTAATCACTCATGAGTTTATCATTATTTTTGAAAGATAGGCACATACACGTTTTTCTATACATAGATATATGAAATGCCTATTATGGTGTTTTTTGTAAGAATAGAAAAAAAATTTCAGTTTTTCTACTTTATTTGTAAAGAGAATCTATTTTTTTGGACGAATTCACCCATAAATATATACACTTTGGGACATATCTGATGGTGCATTTGGGGGGAGATTCTAGCCACTATTGTGTAATTTTCCTATCTCTTTCTTTCTATAATGTTAGTTTACATTTTATAGTTTCACTATTCTTTCTACATACACACATGAATGCACCCCTCTTTCTTTGTCCACACACTATTTCTCTCTATGTATGCACATTGCATGTGAGTAGAATACTACATCAATAGTATCATAGAGAAAACTACATGCATGTAATTCATTTATTACATGGAACATTCTTATTATTTTTCAATGATGGGACATGTCATTTGCCATCCATGTCAACTAAGATAAGTTTCTTTTCAACTGGGAGGCATTTTATTATTTATGGATTTCTTATATGCTATTTATTATACTTGTTGTATGTTAGTGATTTTTACATGTATGAACATGTGACACTAGCCACATTATCCTTGATAGATACAGGAATGTAATGTGTTTTGTGTTTTAATGAGTAGGGAAGGCATGGACTTCTTATAGTCACTTGAGATTATATACTTATATTGTTGTAGAAAAAATCTTTTCTTTTAAATGGTTAGTCACTCACAAATTTATTATTCTTTTTAAAAATATAGGCACATTTATGTTCTTCTTTAGATAGATATACGAAATGACTCTTATGGTCCGTTTTGTAAAAACAATAGGCAACTTTTCAATAGTTTGCTTTGTTCCTAAAGAAAATCTATTTTGAATCTATAGACTTTGCCTATAGCTATAAAAGCTTTGGGACATATACGAGGAAGCATATGGGAAGAGATTGTACCTATTATTTTGTAAGTTTCCTATTTTTTGTGTCGGTTTACAATTTACAATTCCCTTGTTCTCTACATGCAAGGGTGTGAATGTGCTCCCTTTTCTCTCTTTATGCTCTGTGTGTGTGTCTACACACTGCATGTGAGTATGATCCTACAACAAAAGTCACATTTAAAATGTTGTAAATAACACATAGAACTCGTGTTTCTCCACAAAATCAGAGGACAAGAGCTCCTCCTCATCACCTTGGGGGTTTGGAAAATGGTTTTGCAACAAGCGAAACATAAAAAATCCTTTTGCAAAGGCAACCTCGCATAGAGTCACCGCTAGGCCACCACACATCCCTATAGAAAGAATGAAATGGATTCACCTCAAAACCATGCGACCGTTTAAGTAGCTGTCAACTCTCTTTTTCCATGCATCCACACACTTGTGTAGAGGATATAAAACCTTCTCTCTGGAGCCCATATTCATACTATGTGAAAAGAGATTTATGATTTTCCCATATTAGGTTACACATTGAACATACAACTAATGCCATACTCTTTGGTGGAGGTTGGATTAGAGTTAGTCATTGTGCTACATTTAAGGCCACTATTGAAAGGTTGACATTATAATTATAGAGAATACTCTTAATATTGGGATTGTTTCTATCTTGAAAAGGGCTCAGAACCCTTTATAGTTCCTTATCACTTCTGTTCCATGTTGTTCTAGTACCTTTATGATGGGGAGGTGATATTTTCCAAGGGATCTACTTGTAAAATCATACCTCTATGGATTTCTTTATAGTTCCTTATCATTTCGGTTCCATGGAGTTCTACTACCTTTATGATGGCGAGGTAAAATTGTCCAAGGGATCTACTTGTAAAATCATACCGATATGGATTTCTTGGTGGATTCTGGATGGACCTTAATCCAACTTAGTGAACTATGAAGTTTTGCAACACCTAGTCACTTGAAAATGGAACTACAAGAGAGGGTGTCTTTGGATTGATGCTTTATAACTATTTTAAGTCACCCATTTACCTTCTTTCTCATTCTATATGCGAAACTCGCAATTCGAATTCACATATGCAATCCCCTCTCATAGACTCTCCTTCCATGCCATTTATCCCACATTTCTTGTATGAGAGAAATCTCTCTTAAATTATACATAATGAAGCCTTGTCGACGTGAACCATTTGTTAAGTGTTTGATTATATCATTTAAATAGTGACATGTTACATGTTCAAATATGTGACATTGGCTACACTATAAATATGCACACTTTGGGACATGTCTAATGGTGTGTTTGGGGGGAGATTCTAGCCAGTATTGTGTAAGTTTCCTATCCCTTTCTTTCTATAATGTTAGTTTATATTCTGTAGTTTCACTATTCTTTGCACATACACACATGAATGCACCCCTCTTTCTTTGTCCGAACCTTATTTCTCTCTATGTATGCACATTGCATGTGAGTAGAATACTACAACAATAGTATCATAGAAAAAATTACATGCATGTATTTCATTTATTGCATGAAAAATGCTTAGTATTATTTTTCAATGATAGAACATGTCATTTGCCATCCATGTCAACTAAGATACGTTGATTTTCAACTAGGAGGCATTTTATCATTTATGGATTTATTATATGCTATTTATTATATTTGTTGCATAATAGTGATTTTATACATGTGTGAACATGTGACACTAGCCACTTTATCTTGGATAGGTAATGTGTTTTGTGTTTTGATGAGTAGGGAAGACATGGCCTTATTATAGTCATTTGAGATTATATATAAATATTATTGTAGAAAGAACTCTTGTCTTTAAAGGGTTAATCACTCACAAGTTTATTATTCTTTTTAAAATGTAGGCACATTTATGTTCTTCTTTAGATAGATATATGAATCGACTCTTATGGTGCTTTTTGTAACTTTTCAATAGTTTGGTTTATTCCTAAACAAAATCTATTTTGAATCAACAGACTTTGCCTATAGCTACAAAAGATTCGGGACATATACGAGGAAACATATGGGGAGAGATTGTACAAGTTTCCTATCTTTTTCTTTCTATATTGTCTCTTTACAGTTTACAGTTCCGTTGTTCTCTACATGCACGTGTGTCAATGTGCTCCCTTCTCTGTGTGTGTGTGTGTGTCTACAAACTGCATGTGAGTATGCTCCTACAATAAAAGTCACATTTTTTAAATGTTGTAAATAATACATAAAACTTGTATTTTTTTCACAAAATTACAGGATAAGTGCTCCTCTTCACTGTTGATATATTTACGTAGTGATGTCACATGTGTGTGAAAACTCTAAGACTGTCGGGACACTTTTTTCCCTCTTTAGGAGTTTTTTTCCCCCGGCTTGTATATACACCTATTGCCCTAACGGGCTACTTATCTTTGTACATTCTAGTTGTAATACATTTAGTATTGTGTGTTGTGCTCCAAGCTTCTTCTTCTTCTTTGTGTTGTTCGCGTGCATTTGCAGATGTCTAACTCCAACAATTGGTATCAGAGCATGTCATCGCTTCATCTAAGGCATCCTCGACACCTCTCCGGTTGTAGTCTCAGAATCGCATGAAATTTGGTGCTTAACTCAAGGTGTTTCAGATATCAAAATTGCTTCGTTGTTTCATGCCAAAATCGCAATCTCAGCTCATTTCAGCCTCCGAATGCACTATCACAGTGCTTGTGCAGGCTATTTTATATTTTTGTGCCAAATCTATATACCAGTTTTGGTTTTCTAGTATAAGCATCTCAAAGTCTACTACAGGTTTAGAAGAATTTGTCTTGATAGTTCTGTTCAACTTTTTGAGATACAATCAATTTTCTACATCAAGGCATTTTAATCACCAGCCATGGCTGAAAGCAGTGATGTATTCCGTTTGTTGGCTGTTGAGGATAAGTTGGATGGTACCAACTACCTATTATGGGCTTATATGATGCGACATGTATTGGTTGCAAAAGGACTGTGGAACATTGTGCAGGGTGTTGAAAAACGTCCTATGATACCTGCAATTGTTACAACTGCAGGTACAAAAGCAGATAGAAGAAGGTGTCGAAGATGGTGATATTCTGTAGATTCCTCTTCATGCTACTGTTTCTGTTGCACCTACTGTAGAGCAAATTTGTTGGGATGGTAGAGATGCTCAGACACATGCATTGATAGCTTCATCTGTCAAACGTGCCATATTTCTCACATTTGCTCTTATAGAATAGAGAAGGATGCTTGGGATACACTTACCACATTGTACCAGGCTAGGAATGAAGCTCGTGTTGCTTACCTTCGAAATAGTTGGAGAGTGAGCACATGAATGAAGGTGATTCTATGGACAGTTTTTTGACAAAGATCAAGGATTTGAAGGAACAACTGATTTCTGTAGATGAAGTCCTTCCTGACAGTTCACTTATGCAAAGTGTTCTGAATGGTCTTCTCGACTCATATCAGAGTTTTGCTTCTACTCTTTGTTTGATGATGCAAGGCGATCCAAATGCCTTAAAATTTGAAGAGTTAGCTTTTGTTTTGTTGCACGAAGACTAATCTAGGCAGAACATATCTATTATGCATGTTGTAGATCAAGATTTCCTAGCTAGTCAGAAGGGCAAAGGAAAATGGAGCTCTTCTACTAGTAAGCAGAAATCTACAAATGCTGCACATTCGAAGAAGGAAGAGAAAGATGAGAAGAAATAAAAAAAGCAAAAATTGTCTTGCAAATACTGTAAAGCAAATGATCATGTCATTAAGAGCTATCCAAAAATGGCTGCTAAAGAGGCAAAGAAGAAAGAGGCCGGAATGCTTGTTGCAGAGGCCTCTATAGCAAAAACAGAGTCTCCTAATCTTATGCAGGAAGAAGAATGGGTCTTGTACATCTTCTCATGAGTAGTGCATGTCTGTAGTAGACTCAGATGTTTGGTACTTTGATAGAGGGGTGAGCAAACATATTACCTTGCAGCGCAGTTTCTTCTCTTCACTCGAGCCTGCCCCTACAGGGAATACTGTTACATGAACCAACAACTCCTCTTATCCTGTTATGGGAGTTGGTAAGATCATTTTGACTACTACTGATGGTAGTTCTTTCACTTTGTCAGATGCTTTATTTATGCTAGGGATCAAGAAAAATCTGTTATCAGTTTTTGCATTAGCCAAGATTGGCTTGGTTGTGAAATTTGTTGATGATAGATGTATAGTTCATGATCTCTGAAATGGCAACATCATTATTGCTTTTGGCATTTTGTATCATGGGCTGTATATGCTCATAGACTATGAAAGATCTATAAATGATTCGGCATGTGCAGTACATGATTCTCACGCTATGTCAGATGCAAAGCTTTTGCATGCATGCTTTGATCATCTAAATTTTGATAGTTTGCTATGCCTGCATAAATCTGAAATGGTGTCCTCTTTGCCCAAACTTGAGGCACCTGAAAAACATGTTCGTGAAGGCTGTATTTTGGGCAAAATGCAGTGTTCTTCCTTTAATAGCGAGTTGTAACAAATGATAACTATGTCATAAAAAGAGAACACCCTCTTCAAAAATCAAACAAATTGAAACTTATGTTTGAGAATCCTTTATACCAGTATACATATATTTCAAAAATGAAATGAAAACATGTGATTTTTTGACATTTTCTTTCATTTTTTTCATAAAGAAAGAGCTCAAAATGTAGTCAAAATTTCACTGCATAAGACATTGACATGTCCAAAATCTATATGATAAGACATTGACATGTACAAAATCTATATGATAAGACATTGACATGTCCAAACTCTATATAAATAATGTAAAACTGAAGAATTCTTATACAAAAATTAACATTTAAGACATTTTCAATGGGTGGATATCCGATTGTTATTCAAAATTGCTATGAAACATGGTTTCATTAAGCAAACTACTTCGAGGCATTTACATAAGCACTAAAAATGTTACAGAGTTTCAATGCAACTCACAACTATGTCGATCTATGTCTGCACCCTCATCATCAGATGCACTTGATTCAGTCTGATACTGTTGAGAGCTCTCTTCTTCTTCTTCTATATCCACAAGAGCTCTATCTTCATCCACGTACATACCAAATTCTGCAGGATCATGCACAAATCTTCTTGTTTTCCTATGATTTGTTGTACCACATACATCTGGAGCTTTTGTTTTATCATATTAATGGTTGCTTTTCTCAAGTGACTTGTTTTTGTCAAGGCAAAATCATAAACAAGAATATCTACATCATCCATTTTAAGAGTGGATGTGCTTCAAATATTCTTTTTCTTTTTAAAGTCTGTTTGTTTAGTATCACACACCATTTCTAAGTTATATTTATCTGTGAATGCATTACTACTTTTAGTGTAATACCAATGCACTATCAAAGCCTCTATTCTTCTCTGATCAATATCTTTAATGACCTCTAAAACCTTTGCAATAAAAAATGGTATGGCCGCAGGGCTGTCAAATCATTCCGCAGGGCCAAATCCTTCGGCTGCTCGGAATCCCCTTGGGGTTTGGCGTCTCTATGGAGCAGCGATGGAACTGGGTGCTGGCCAAACTTGAAAACAAGCTAAACCACTGGAGAGGCATGCAAATCAATCTCGCTGGACGGGCGATGGTTATCAACACGTTCCTCCTCTCGTCTACCATCTATTTCCTTTCTTGCTGGAGACCGAATGAGCAAGGCCTGTCCAAACTGAATAGCATTTGCAGAAACTTTCTTTGGACGGGTGACCATAACAGAAGGGGGGTGCCTAAAATCAAATGGGCCATCTGCACCAGCCCTAGAGATAGCGGGGGGCTTGGCATCCTGGACATTGGGTGTATGGCTAACAAACTGGCAGCCAAATGGATGATTAAAGCTTGGTGCAATAGGGAGGCCTCGTGGGCCAAGCTAATCTTCAGAAACAAAAACGAGTTGGCCCTCACGGGGTCCCCGAACTGGAAGAACCTTGACATCATGACCCTGCTATTCTCCCCGATACCTGTCTTCCCGAAAGGCTCCAACCTCGTTTGCTCTCTTTGGAAGGGCTGGAATAAAGTCAAAAGCTTCACAAGAATTAGTGAGGACTGGAAGTGGGCGGCCGGAATCAGACAAAACGACTCTATCTGGTTTCCAATACATGGCATCCGGAGTGTGGAATCGTGGAACATGCAAAATGCCAAGAAGTTATGGAACAAAGGATTCAAAAAATGGAAACAACTCTGGAAACAAGACACCAACAGTTGGATCAACTTCGAGGATATCGACCCTCGCATACACATCTCCTACGAAGAATGGAACACCTTACAAAGCAGATGCCTCGCTTGGGATCGTCACAAAACTCGCCTTCTCATGGGACATGATGCTCCGAACGCGCGTGGTCTCAAATGGCACAATGGAAATAGCCTACTCAAAATCCCGAACATCAAAGAAACAAATGACCTCGAGATCAGCCTCAACAAGAAGTGGTGCCTGTCTTGGACGCGGCTTCGGTGGGACATGAAATTCATGGGTATCTGGCACCCACTTATAGAGATTAAGAAGTCTGTCCTCTTATGGCAAATTCTTCATCGCGGAATTTGGACTAACCATAAGGCAAGCAAAATTTGTGGGATCCCTCCGTGGTGCAAACGCTGCCACCGTGCGATCGAAGATGTTCCACACATCTTCCTTACTTGCCCCAACTCCTCCAGAATCTGGCAGATGGTTGGACTGAAAATCAGAGTTCAGAAACAGCTTAGTTGGAAACAAGTCCTCTTGGGAGAAGCGATTGGATGCTCTGCGGCTCTCTGGAACGCAATCAGAGGGGAAGTCCTGTGGAAAATCTGGCGAGAGCGGTGTGCTCTCAACTTCGGCGACCCCCCCAGGGAGTGGTCGATTGAAAAATCTCTATTCCTCCTTGGCAAAAGGATCACCAACAGTAAGAAATCCCCCCCCTTCAGACACCATCAAGTCCTCATTTTGATCAACAACAAGCTCAAACCCAAGTGGGCCCCGCATGAGGGCGACGAGAGGGTGATCAACCTTCTTTGTAATGCAACCTAGGAATCATCCATGCTTCCCCTGCTTTGTGGGATTTGGGGGGTCCCGTGGGCACTAGACCCCTCTTCTTGTACCTTTGTTTCTTAATTTAATTCAAGTCCGGGAGAGTAGGCTATTGCCGAACTTCCTTTATATAAATTAAAAAAAAAAAAAAAAAAAAAAAAAAAAAATGGTATGGTAGCCTCATCACCATCAGCAAGTACTGCAATAAGTGTTCCAACATTTATCTCTATTAAATTTCCTTGCCATCTTGCTTCTGCCTGTTTTGTCATCCTTGGGCCTACATAAATATTTCTTTCTGGTGAATGTATAAAACTTTGAAGTGCATCGACATTACATGCTTGGGCCACATTCACTAATCTTTGTGTACAAAATCCCATGTGAATTGAACATCAACTAGCCAATGACCTGCAATCATATACTTTATAATCTCTTCTTGATGATTGAAAAAGTCATCCCACCAAGATACAACTTGATCTCCAACATATTTTTTTGCATGCTCAATATGTCTCTTCTGCTCAATGAGTGCATGCATCCAACTTTTACTTTGATCAACCACATTTCCACATCTTTTCGTATTGTTTTTATCTTCATATGGTGATTGTTTTGCACCATACACAGACAAAACACCTGCAACAAGAATCTACATCCGTCTTTAGGCTCCCACCCCAGGAGAAGATGAATACTACTTTGCAAATAAAAGGGTTATGTCATCAACCCTTCTCATCAAGAATACATGGTTGAAACTAATATTCTGCAATGGAGCCAAAACCTTGGCACTGTTATCAAGGCCCACTGAGCAAAAGTGCTTAAACTTATAAATCTGTGTGAGGTGTTGAACTTTTGATTTTGGAGTATATGCTTCTGAAATCAGCTCAGATAAAATAGGAAGAGTAAAAGCATTGTTACGTGCCAACTTCTTAGAGAACATACTGAACATTTGATCAATGTGATCATGAGTGTGCCCAACCAGAAGGAAATTTACCTTAACCTTATGAAATACCTATTTATCAACAAGCATGCATAAATATCCAAAGACTGTAGAATTTTTATTCTCTATTGCACTATTATCAAGTTGCAAATATTGAGTTGGTGGCAAAAGACCCTTCCATGGTTGCAAAACCCAATGAATGACAATAACTGTAGGGTTTGGATCATTATGCACATTCGGATACGTGAAGAAAACCTTGGACATTACAATTCCATTGTATACCAAAGCACCAACCAAATGCATTTGCATAAGGACTTCATCTCCAATGTCCTTAGGGATGCGATAAAAATGTGGCAAACATGTTTTTTTTTATTCATACCATCGATCGACAAACACATAACGCTCCGGATTTCTGAGTGCTTTACTTTGATGATGAATTTCTTTCTTTCTCTCTAATCTTGACTCTCACGATGGTTCTTTAGAAGGTTTTTAAAATTATCTTTCTTTTGTGGTGTTGTAGCCTTCTTTGCCATGTTTTTCAAAGTGGTACAGACTGAACATTCACCCATTCTAACTTTACGAGGAATAGACACATTGTTAAACTCTTGCTTCCATAATCGAGTAAAGTGACGATACAACACATACTTCTCATTTCTATTTTCCATGTGTTCTTTATATATTTGAAATACCTCTTGACGAGTAACGTTATCCGACAAGTGCAACTTTCCAGTTGGAGGCATAACCTCACAATGCAAGCTAGAATAGTTCATCATCCAAGTCATTGCATGACGTGCAACAGATCCTTTGGTCCCAACATGGAACATATCTAAAATGAGATCCCCATTCGTAAGCCCTTGTTGAACCCTATGTATTCTAAAATTTCCCACACCCATTGCAATTTTAAATGCAGCCCTACAACGTCGCATCCCTTGAATAAAGAAATATTCAAAAGCAACATGTGTTACTGACATGTTATCCTCAATCATTTTCATGTGAGAAACAAGGTATATATCCTGCTTTTCACTATCTAAATGGAGGAATTTCTCTCTTAGGTGCTTTAGTTTCTTCATTCCTAAACATTTCAATATCCAATGCAATCTGTCTATCTGAAGTAAGAAATTTAAATCTTTTTTGACTTACTTTACGACACCTTCTTTTAAAATGTAGATTGAGCATGCTTTGCCTTTCCTCTTCTCCACATGCACTTGAGTCCACACAGAAAGATGATCAACACATTCTAAACCATGGAGATCATCACTTATGAGGACAGGGTCAACTGAGAACAATGAGTTCGAAACTGTATCAATATGAGTAGAGGAATCTGATGCTCAAGCATCCACTGAAAAGATTGAGCTCATCTTCACTTACTTGAAAGAGGACTGAAGATGAATTGCCTTTTTAAATGAGTAGAAGTCCAAGATCAAGTGAAAATGTCACATCTGCGACTCCCAAAGCTCTTCATCTAGGTTTGTGCATAAAACATAGAGGAGCACATACATATACACACAAAGACTAGGGCATGCTCATATACAAGAGTATGTCATGGTATATTAGGAAGACATATAGAAACCATAAACGTGTGTCTACTTTCCGCTCCTCCAATAAGTAATCTTCTCTTTTTAATCAGATGTAGGAATTAATATAGCAGCCCAATTTCCTAAACCGAACAGATTACTCTTCATAATCTTCAAAATAACTCTCTTGCAGTTGATATTTTTGGTTTCGTGAGGCAAGGATGTTCAGTCCAAAACAATGTGAGGCGAATATATCTTTCTATAGATAAATAAATGAAAAATCTGACGATAAAAAGAAAACAGAAAGACCCAAAAACGGACGTACATTACCATTTTATTTGTGTGTCTACATAGATATATATGCTTACAAACACACACACACATATATATATACATATACATACATATATATATATATATATATATATATATATATATATATATATATATATATATATATATATATATATATATATATATATAGATATATATATATGTGTGTGTGTGGGTGTGTGATGTTTAGGGCTATGAGATTACATATGCATGTATGATTGACATGTGTATGTAATGTGAAACGAGAGTTGCTTCATAAGTAAAAACATTCTTGAGTTGAATCTATCGACTTTGAAGTGTCTATAAGTCTTTGACACCAACTTTGAAGTGTCTATAAGTTTTACGTACCTTATGATGTTAATACTTAAGAAAAAGATAATCGTTCTATCCCTTTCATTTTGATCCCTTAAAATTATTCCTTGATCCTCCATTGATCATTCATGCACGTATGCTTTTCCATGACATAGTCTCTCAACCAAAAACTTCATCCTTGATAATTGACCATCTCGGGTTCTTCAATTTCGAAATGGAAATCAGCCATGGTAAGGAGGTTCTTTCCTATAAGGCCTACCTATGAGATGGAAAGTCCAAGTTATTATTCTCCCTTACCTTGTGGGAGCTTTTCTCAACAAATTGTCTGGTCTTGGAGTGGTGTACATTGAATGTAGATCTAGATTGGATTTGGGTTCTTTTATTTTTATCCAAAAGGAAGTTCAGCGGCACAAGGCCTAATCTCCCATTCTTTAATTAATAAAAGAACTAAACAAATACAAGGATTCTTTAGATTAAAATGATGAAGTGATGGATCCTGGTTAAATTAGTTGATTGATCTAGTTAGAAATTGGATTCGTTCAGCTAGATCCAGTTAGTCTTTGGTCCAAGTAACCCAAGTGCCTATAAATAGTAGAGGAGGAGATCATTCTCATTTCCAAAATCCGCGAGTGAGAGACAACAATCGACCACAGACAGCAAAGGCACACAAAGCTCAGCAAACCAGCAAGGAAAATCTGATGGAGAAGGAGAATGTTGCCAAGAGTACCTAGAGGTAGAGAAAATCACACCACAAAAAAATATTCCTAAAAGATTCCTTTTTATTTTTTAGAA
This sequence comes from Ceratopteris richardii, assembly GCA_020310875.1. Taxonomy (NCBI): domain Eukaryota; kingdom Viridiplantae; phylum Streptophyta; class Polypodiopsida; order Polypodiales; family Pteridaceae; genus Ceratopteris; species Ceratopteris richardii. The sequence goes on from CM035412.1 coordinate 182,097,934, forward strand.
AATAGTATCTCTTCTAGCGGTTTTAATTTTATGTGCTCATGAACTCTCGATCCATCTTCCGATGAGATTCAATGCCAAGCATCAACCTAGGCTACAATTCGATGTCAGGCATCGACATTAGAGTGCAAGTCGATGCTATGCATCGACTTGCACCCTCACGTCGATGCCTGGCATTGACTTTCACCCCAAAGTCGATGCCAGGCATCGACCTAGACGATCGATGCCTGACATCGAATGTGGCCTGAAAGTTGATGCCAGACATCAACTTTAGGGTGCAAGTCAATGCCAGCCATCGACTTTAGGGTGAAAGTCGATGTTAGACATTGACTTTAGGGTGCAAGCCAATGTCACGCATCGACTTTGTGTGCAACTCGATGCCAGGCATCGACTTTGTGTGCAACTCGATGCCAGGCATCGACTTTGTGTGCAATTCGATGCCTGGCATTAACTTGCACCCTAAAGTTGATGCCCAACATCGAGTTACACCCTAAAGTCAATGCCTGGCATCGACTTGCACACAAAGTCGATGGCTGACATCAACCCTTCAGCTTGAAAAATAGATTAATGTAAGAGCTAATGGTTCGAGGCCATTTCAGGGATGCTGAGTTAAGAGGTGAGAGGTCTGTCAAGAAGCTCAAAGTGACAGTGAGTTCTGTGGATCAGCATCGTGACAGAGGCATTGGTCACTAGACAAAATCCTAGAAAAGCCTTGCATCCTTATCCTCTGAGAAGGCCAACAACCTAGTTGGCATGTCATCTAGTGGACAGAGAAGCATTAAAATAGTTGAGGATGATGCAACTAGGAAGGAGAGGTCGAAGGAGATAGAGGTCATAAGGAAAGATCATCCACTTCGAGACATGACAAAGCTGGAGTGGTGCCTTCAGTATGTTGAAGACAAGAATGCAATCCTCCTTGTGTTTGTAGGGGCCTATGGGAGAGGCAAGATCACGAAAACACATGCCTTTCAATATAGCCTTGTGTTCAAACCGGACTATGAAGATGAGGATTTTGACAACCTCATTTTCCTAGTAGAGACATCGAAGGGGCTACGAAATATTATCTGCAAGATGGATTTCTTGTGCCCGGAGTGTTGTGTGCCAGAGAGGCTTGTAGAGATCTGCAAGAACTCAATGAACTTGATTAGAGACTTGATGCCATGGATCCAGGGCAATATTATGCCAACACAACAGAAGATGACAACCCCTGTAAAGGCAAAGGGTAAGCAGTGCATGCAGAAGAAGCCATTGAAGAAAATGAACAGAGTGGCTGATGAGGAGTCTTCTAAGTCAAGCTCTAGCTCTGAGGATAATATTGTTGCACTTGGTGGTGAGCTTCCATCGGGAATTCTAAGTACTAGGCAGAACAAGATGAGGGAGGACATAGCTCGGAGAAAGCTTGTGAAGAAGGGGTAGCTGTTCCACCTACCAATCAATATCATCCATAGGCCACCAATTGATCCAGTAACAGGGAGGAGGCCCCTTGAGATAAGGGAGCCACATAATTTGCATGTGCAGAATCTTAAAAAGAAAATAAAGATAAATCCTCATGCTACTATTGTGCCATTCCTTGTCATGGTGGATCCGAATGAGTGTAGATCTATGGACGATTTCAATGAGGGCCTATTCGAAGATTATACATATTATGTTATTGATGGTTCACACTCTACAGAGGCCCACACACAACTAGTGAAGGAGCACCCCACCACATTCTTCTTTGGGTATGCAGAGTGCAAAATCTATGCTGGGCTTACAACTGAGCAAGCCAAGATTCTTGCTTGGGATCACAACAATGATAATGACTACAGGTAGAAGACATCCTCAATAGAGAGAATTCGGTTCTTCCACCATGGATACAAAAGCAATCCCAATCTACGAAAGCAATGCCTTATATGAGGTTGGCATTGCACTGGATGAAAATAGGAAGTATGATGCTTTGATAAAGTATGATCCATGGTTTTAACTTGCATTCAGAACAGGTGAGATCTGGGATTTGCAAGATAAGATATTCACAATGTGGGAGAACAAGGAGCTCAAGGGCCAGAAGCAACGGAAGTCGAGGCCAGACCCTCAGGTTGATTTGAGGGGAAAGAGAAGGAAAGTTGACCTTTCTATTGAAGAGGCTCATGAGGACATGAAGTTGACACCATGGAGAGCCCTTCAAGGAATCAAGGATGATACTTTGATTATATCAACTTTGTCAAGGGTAATCTCCAATGAGTTAAGCTAGAGGAGATGGTGACCGAGCTTAATAAGTATGTATGTTATTCTTAGATCCTTTTTCCCTACTCTCATATTTCGGGTCTAACCAACTCTCCTTTTCATGTTTGTGATTGTAGTCATAAAGTATACATGAAGATTCAGGAGGTGATGATGAAGAGGCTGGGTTTCTTTTCTTGGACAGAGGTCCAAGCAGAGTATCCAACCACCTCATCATACAAAGCTTTATCGCAATATTTTATCCTGTTCCATGATTGGGTAGGTTCTATTATGAGAGAGGATTCCTGGTTTGTTGTCTGGGTCGATGCCTTGCATCGACCTACACCACTAAGTTGATGCCAAGCATTGACTTTTAGTACTAACTCGATGCCTGACATCGAGTTTTGCCACCATTCGATGCCTGGCATCAACTTACTGCTAAAAATCAATGCTTGGCATCGATTTACTGCTGAAACTCGATGCTTGGCATCAACTTAGTGGCATAAGTCGATGCCACACATCAACTTATGGGAGAGATCGATGCCTGGCATCGACCCAGATAAGAAATCGGTGCTAGGCATCGATTCCTCATGTTTCCACTTGTTTAGCAAAGAGCTCGTTTAATTTTCTTTCCACTTTCTTCTGCAAAAACTAAAGAAAAATAAGTCTACAGAGGCATTAGATGCTTGTCCCCCTGCATTCTTGGCCCACATTCAAAGGGCAAGGCATGAGATATCTAGACTGAAAGCCAAGGAGATAGATTTTGATGATGAACCTGATTTGAAGTGTTTCTTCAATCCCCTAGACCCACTTAGACCTGTATATTACAATGTATTCTATAGTGATGTAAATAATATTTGTATTGTTGTGCCTAGAAAGCATTTCTTCCTTCTTATAGCACACATACCCTATGGATTTAGAATGTTGGGATTAGTGAATGATGACGAGCCTTTCAAGCACCCTCAGATTCGAAAAATGGTCACTCCTTTTGAGGATTTGACTATGTCTCCTCTTTGGATAATAGTAATTTTCCATAGCAGAGACCAATCTTTCTCTGTTTCAACTACTTTGAAGTCGAGATGTCATGCTGCGGAGTGCCTCACATGGTAAGTGATCTTCTTTCTATCTCCCTAGCTTAAATGATGCTCTCTCTCACTTATAGTTCTCATTAGCAGGGTGAAGACAAATGTGAATCATACTCCTTTGCATAGATTTGTGAGCTCCGCCAAATGCATTACAATTGGCTATTATGATGAAGTAAGCAAAAGAAGAGCCAGAGAGCATTGAAATGAGAATGGGATCTCCAATGTGCTCATGTTCCCAACAGTTACCAAGAAACTTCATCATGTAGTTGGGCACAAGACATTGGTTAACCCATATCAGAAGCCACAAAAGCTTATAGTGAGATTGATTCAACTGTTCTCCAATGATGATGACTGGGTCCTAGACCTTTTTTCTAGCATATTCAGTTGTAACATTTCTCATTAGCCATGATATTGATCCGCCTCTAAGTGGTTTTCTTTTGTTTCAGGAATGACTCTCACTTGCTCCTTAAAGATGTTCAGGCACTGCATAACTATGGAGAAGGATGATGCTCAAGTGAGCTTCATTAGAATGAGAATCAATGGGTTGAATGAATGCCCAGATGAGGACCAAGAGGTTGGAAGGAAGCAGATTGCAGACATGGAGAGATTCCAACTAGCTTCAAGGGAGCCTGTTTCCCCACTTGCAGATGAACCGGGAGACATGGCTGACCTTGAAGAGCCAATCTTGGAGCAAGAGGAGCAGGAGATGAGTTCTAGGGTTCTAGAGGATCCCATTATGCATGAGCCTAGGGAAACCTATGATCAACTTCTATTGTAGAGTCTTATTATTTTTGCAAAACATACATGAAATGTAAACATCATTTTAATAGAAATATAATGCCAAGTTCTGCTTCCATTTTGTGCAAAGCTATACTTATCTTGAACATTTCTCTGATGAATGTGTGGATGTTGTTTAATATAATTTGGTTGATTATGATCTGCTCTTGGGAATGCTATTGTGATATTCATTTGATATGCTATGAATATGGCCCAACATTCAATAAGGCTCTTAACTGTACAAAGGGATGATCTGAATTGCCTTGTTAAAAGATTGGACTTTTGCAACACATGTACTACGAATTTCGAGTAGCTTTTAATCACCTATAACTTGTGCTTGCTAAGGTTCTAGATGTAATGAAGGGGTTTCGCCAATTATTACTTGTGCCTTTAACTCTAATCTCTTATGTCGAAGGTCATGATGTGGGGTTCCTGATCATGCTGAACAATTAGTTTTCATGGCACCAAGCATTTTGACATATCTATCTCCGACTACTTGGGTTATAAAATCAAGATTCTACTCAATGTTTACAAGCAAGAACAAGTGATTCTTACTTTGTTGTGACTCAATGTTCTTTCCAAAAGATGGTCCAGTTCAGGCTACTCAAAAATTGCACCTTGTACATAGTGATGTCTGTGGTCCTATGCAGACACCTTCTTTTGGGAACTATCTTTACTTTGTGACTTTCATCGATGATTTTTATAGGCGTGCATGGGTATATCCATTGAAAACAAAGCCCGAAGTGTCTATGTGCTTCAAATAGTTTCTGGTTTTGGCTGAAAATCTATCAGCATGTAAATGGGCACCCTCCATTTTGATTGAGGGGGGGAATATATGTCTTCTGACTTTAATGCATTTCTGGCTGAACGTGGGATAAAACATCAGTATAGAGTGTCGTATACATCTCAACAGAATGGAGTTGCTGAAGGAAAGAACAAGTCACTCATGGAGATGGAGAGGTGTATGGTCAAGAGTCAGGCTTTACCACATAGTTTCTGGCTTGAGGTTGTAACGTGTGCAACATATGTACTTAACAGGTGTCCCACTAAAGTGCTGCAGTCTATCACTCCATATGAGGCTTGGAATGGTTGCAAGCCATCTCTTGCTCATCTGCATGTTTTTGGTTGTTTGGCATATGCATTAGTGCATGAACAACATTGTAATGTAGAAAACTGGATGATGAAGCAAGAAAATGTACTTCTGTTGGGTACAGTTCTGAAAGTAAAGGGTATCGTCTATATCATCCACCGACTAAATGCATTTTGGTTAGCGGTGATGTTGTTTTTGTGGAAGATGCTATTCAACCATTGCTTTCATGTACTAAGGAGACATATGTTAGCTCCAAAGACATGTATGATACTTTGTTGCCTCTTTTTATAGGTGGATAGTCTAGTGCTGGTCCTAATGAGGCAACTTCTCAACCTTTGTAGGTTTCATGTGATGATGCAGATCATTCCATTTTTTATGCAGATTTACATGATGCACTTGTTGATGAGAGAGTTGACATTGAGCAGGCAAAAACTATGCCAAAACGATTGGTGCAAACTTTGCGTGACAGAAAATTAGATGCACCTCTGTCATATCATACTTGGTCAGGCTCTCATAGTGCCTCTTTTGCATCATATTACTATGCTATGGCTGCCTCTAGTCTTTGTGATGCATGAGACTGAGCCTGTTTCGTTTGATGAAGCACAAAATTCTGAACATTGGATGGCTTCAATTGAATCTGAATATGATGCTATCATGGAAAATGGTGCCTGGTCTTTATGTGACTTGCCTCCTGGAAAGAAGGCCATTGGCACTAAGTGGGTATACAAGCTCAAGCGTAAACCTGATGGAACAATTGACAGGTATAAGGCTAGGCTTGTTGCAAAGGGTTATGCGCAGGAAAGACGCATTGTTTTATGATGAAACCTTTGCTCCTACTTGCCGAATGACTACTGTTCATAGCATCTATGCACTTGCAGCTCATCATGGCTGGAATGTACATCAGTTGGACATTAAAACAACATTTTTGAATGGTGACTTGCATGAAGAAGTGTATGTTTTTCAGCCTCGTGGCTTTATGCAGAAAGGGCATGAAAACTAGATGTGCAGCTTAAAGAAGACATTATATGGTTTAAAGCAAGCACCACGTGCTTGGTATGAAAACATACATGCCTATCTCATTGCACATGGTTTTGAGAAAAGTCCAATTGAAAGAAGCTTATATGTTAAGCGTGCTAATGATGTGCTTCTAATCATTGTGGTGTATGTTGATGACATACTGCTCACTGGTCCTCATGACATGCATATTGCTGATTGTAAGGCTGATTTGCATGCCTCATTTGAGATGTCTGATTTGGGGCATTTGCATCACTGTTTGGGCATTCAGTTTATGCGAGTTGATGGTGGAATGGCTTTGTATCAAATGAAATACATTGACACATTATAGAAATGTTTTGGCCTTGAAGACTGTAAGCCTATTGCCACTCCTATGGAGACATGTTTCCGATTGAGTCTTCATGATGTTGGAGATGCATTTGATATTGTTCTCTATCAGCAAGCTCTTGGATGCTTGATTTACTTATGCATTACTCAGCGAGATATTCAGTTTGTTGTCTCATAGATGTGTAGGTTTATGCATTGCCTAGGTATCAAGCATTGGTAGGAGGTTAAGCGCATCTTTCGCTACTTGAGTGGTACCCAGCTACTTGGATTGTTTTATCCCAAGGGGGATCTCTACTGCCAGATTTGCATGCTTTTTTTGACTCTGACTGTGCTGGTTGCTATGACACTCATGTGTCCACTAGTGGCTTTTGCTTCATGCAAGGTAGCTCATGTATATCTTGGTTGAGCAAGACGCAGCCTACTATGGCCACTTCCAATTGTGAGGCTAAGTATAGTGAAGCTTTCACAACGACTGTTGAGTGTGTGTGGCTCAGATGCCTTATGGCTAATTTGGGTGTTGGTCAGTATTCTGCCACCACCATCTTCATTGACAGTCAGAGCACATTGGCAGTTGCGAGGAACCCTGTGTTCCATGCTCACACTAAGCACATTGAGGTGCATTATCATTATGTCAGGGAGAGGTTCTCTGCTAGGGAGATTAGCTTGGCATATGTGCCCATGCAGGAGAACATTGCAAACTTTTTTATGAAGGCTCTGCCTAGGGAGAAGTTTGAAGCTTTTTGCAAATCTTTGGGCTTACTTCCCTTTGTGGATTGATTCCACATAGCTTGGCAGTTCCTTATACATGAGTTCCAACTCCTTGTTCACTGCATCACTCCCAGGGGGAATTTGTTGATATATTTAGGTAGTGATGTGTGTGAACACTCTAGGACTATGAGGGCACTTTTTTTCCCTCTTTAGGAGCTTTTTTCCCCCAGCTTGTATATACGCCTAATGCCCTAACAAGCTACTTATCTTTGTACATTCTAGTGGTAATACATTCAGTATTGTGTGTTGTGATCCAAGCTTTTTCTTCCTCCTTCTGCTTTTCGCGTGCTTTCGCAGACATCTAACTCCAACATTCAACACCTTGGAGTTTGGAAAAATGGTTGTGCAACAAGTGAAACATCAAAAATTCTTTTGTTCAGGCAACCTCGCCAAGAGTCACTACTAGGTCACCACATGTTCCTATAGAAAGAATGGAATGATTCTTGGATTCACCTCAATACCATGCGACCTTTTAAGTAGCTCTTAACTCTCTTTCTCGATGCATCCACACACTTGTCTATAGTATATAAAACCTTCTTTTTAGAGCCCATATTCATACTACGTGAAAAGGAATTTATGATTTTCCCATATTAGGTTACACATTGAACATACAACTAATACCATACTCGTTGGTGGAGGTTGGATTAGAGCTATTCATTGTGCCACATTTAAGGCCATTTGTCTTTAGTATGACATTTAGACAATACTCCTAATATTGGCATTGTAATTTCTATCTTGAAAAGGTTTAGAATATTTATAGTTCCTTATCACTTTGGTTCCATGTTGTTCTAGTACCTTTATGATGGGGAGGTGATACTGTCCAAGGGATCTGCTTGTAAAATCATACCGATATGGATTTCTTTATAGTCCCTTATCACTTCAGTTGCATGGAGTTGTACTACCTTTATGATGGGGAGGTGAAATTTTCCAAGGGATCTACTTGTAAAATCATACCTATATGGACTTCTTGGTGGATTCTGGATGGATCTTAATGCAACTTAGTGAACTATAAAGCTTTGCAACACTTAGTCACTTGTAAATGGAACTACAAGAGAGGGTGTTTTTGGATTGATGCTTTTTAACTGTTTTAAGTCACCCATTTACCTTCTTTCTCATTCTATATGAAAATCTCGCAATTTGATTCCCATATGCAATCCCCTCTCATGGACTCTCCTTCCATGCCATTTATCAACTTCCATGCCATTTATCCCACATTTCTTGTATGACAGAAATCTCTCTTAAATTATACATAATGAAGCCTTGTCGACGTGAAGCATTTGTTAAGTGTTTGATTATATCGTTTTGAAACTCTTTAAAAAGTCACTCTAATCCATTCTACTAGTTTCTCCCGTATATTTTGTATTCATTTTGAGATTCATTCTCTTTTCTTGTATGCATGTCTCGTCTCTCTTACATGTTCATTCTTTGCATGTTTAAGACTATTATCCTTTAGAGGAGGGTTTTCCGACTCCTAATTCTCTCCCTTTCCTAGTTTTCAACATGCATAGAATTAAACATCTTAAAAGATATATATCTTGAGGATGAGACCTTATAGAATCCAAAGTGTTTGAAGGTTCCAAAACAAAAATTTCCATATTTCAATTCCAACTCAAAAATTAAAAGCATTATTGTTATTGAGTACTCATGTGTGCCTTAAGTTTCTTGAAAGATGTCATTTTATCAAATGCAAGTTGTGGTGAAGTTGCCCAGCAGACGTAGGTTGGTTGATTTGGTCCGCTGCCTCTCATGTGGGGAGCACATTTTGCGTGGATACCTCCTACTTGTTCAAAGAGAATGATATGGTTTCAATTTATAGAACTTTGGCCTCTAGGCACCATTTGTTGTGGTTTCAGTGCAAGCTGAATTGCATCTCCAAAGGTCATCCTTTCCTAAGTTCTATCCGCCTTTGGGCTTTGCAATCTTGACAATGTCATGCCTTACTCTTGCTTTGTGGGATATGGAGGGTCCCATCGGTACTAAGGGTGGCTTCACACTAGGGTGGTGAAACAAGGAAATAAAATCTTCAAGTTCCATCCGAATTTAGAAAAAAGTAGATTCTTCCGCCGCCCATCTATTCACACTTAAAGGTGGAACACTGATACTTTAGTTTTGTGCCACCGCTTAGTGTGAATTGAAAGGGGCGGCGAAACTAAGTAATCAAATGAGCTAATGCACACTTTTTTATCATAATTTGTATAATTTGAGCATAAAGAAATACTGCAGACATACATTGATTTTTATTTTTTATTATGGATTGTGTCGGCTCCACAACAGATATACGTTGGCTTTGATATTTTATTATTTAAAAGTTCACGTAGGCGGCATGGAGCGCTGGGGCAGGGGGTCGGCACTATGGAAGCATTTTTGTTCCGACAAGTCAAATTGGATTATAAACCTCGGTGTGAAGAGGTAAGCCCTGAAGCACGATACATGGTCAATTCTCATTGGACTGAGCGTGCGGCACACGAGTACCACCGATCAGTCTGAATTGTTCCTAACCCGCCCTTCAGTTGTACTTTCAATTAATTCAAGCTAATCCTAGGAGATTACCCTCTCACCGAACTTTAACTTTCTTATTTAAAAAAAAAAGAAAAAAAAAGTTGTCGTGAAGTTTGGTCACGAGGATTTACCATGTGATATAATCAACATAGCTTACGTCACTGACTCAATGATTACGTGAATCAGTCTCTGCATATTTTCATCTACATAGCAGGCGCACAGTCGTACGCTTTGACATTAGAATTTACTTTGCTCAGCTGCTCGTTTGCACATTATGATGATGATAAAGTTTCCTATATACGCTACGATGATCAGGTCTCCTCACAGTAGAAAGACAGAGAAGAGGAGTGAATGCATGGAGCAAGTGGGAGTGAGGGAATTGAATTCGAGTTTTGTAATAATCTTTAAAGATTTTTAATAATGATCGTGTCTTCTCAGAGTGGAAGAAATAAAATGTTGCTTCAAGAGCTCAGAAAAGAATTTCCGCATCTTTCTTCACACGGAACGTGAAGATTATGTAGTATTGATACATTATTATACTTTGCATTTGTAAATAAACACAGCCACAAATCAGTGGATAATTATGTTGGCAAGCACAGAACATTTGATCCATGACCATAAAACATTCAAACCCATAAGATGCAGGAATATCGTCTCATGGAATGAACACATCATGGAGTACATTGAGAATGATGAATATGATAAGGCTATATCCTTGTATCATGAAATGAGGACTCAGTCTCTGCATCCTACTCCCCATATCCTTGTTGCACTCTTGAAAGCTTGTGCAAAGGTGAGAGATATAGGTAGTGGTCGTGATATACATCATGAAGCTGCTCAAAGAGGGTTCTTACGATCAGATGCTTTTATTGGCAGTGCATTGATTGATATGTACACGAAATGTGGGCTAATTGAAAATGCATCAGCTGTGTTTGATGATATTTCATATCATAATATGGTCCATTGGAATGCCCTAATTACAGGTCATGCTAAACATGGAAAACCTGAGACAGCACTTCAATGCTTTGATCGCATGAAACTTGAATCTTTCTGTCCAGATGCTATCACATATACATGTAGCTTAAAAGCTTGTGGTAGGTTGAATGCAGCTAAAAAGGGTATTGCATTACATGCTGAGATTGTATCGATGGGTTTGTCACAGAAAGACAATGTCCTTGGCAGCTCCATCATGGACATGTATATCAAGTGTGGGATAATTATGAGAGCTCATGAAGTGCTAGATGAACTGTCCTTACGAACGGTGGGCTCCTGGAATGTAATAATCAGTGGGTGTGCAAAAGATTTCCCTGATGAAACATTAATATTTTTTGAGCAAATGCAGCTGGAGGGAGTCTCTCCAAATGTGATTACATTCCTTGGTGCTCTAAAAGCTTCTGGAAGCATATGTGCGATTATTAAGGGCATAGAGATACATGCAGAACTTGATCGTAAAGGACTGGTGGAAAAAGAGGATATTGTTAGCAGTTCACTAGTTGATATGTATTGCAAGTGTGGCTTGTTCACAAAGGGCCATGAAGTATTCAGAAGGCTTTCAAACAGAAACCTTGAGTTGTGGAATGCACTACTTACAGGCTATATTCAACATGACTTTTATGAAGCTGCAGTGAGTGCTTTCACACGAATGTGCCTTGAAGGTATATGCCCTGATTCAATTTCATTTACCTGTGCCTTAAAAGCATGTGGTTGTATTGGATACGTTTGTCTGGGCATGCAATTGCATTCTAAAATTGCATACGCTAACTTGTTAAGCCAATACCTTTCTGTTGGCAATGCTTTGATAGACATGTATACGAATCTTGGACTGCTGGCAAAGGCGCAGGAGGTATTTTTTTGTTTGTCAGGTAAGGACATTGTATCCTGGAATACACTGCTTACAGGATATGTGAGGCACGAACTATATGAAAATGCATTTAGTTTATTTATACACATGCAAAGTCAGGCTGTGATGCCAGATGCAATTACAATCGCTAGCTGTCTGAAAGCATGTGGTGCCTGTGGGGAAGTAGAAAAGGGCCTAGAAATGCATTGTGAGGTTGAAAGAACCAACTTACTTGGAAAAGATGTTGTGATCGGAAAAGCTTTAATTGAAATGTATGCAAGTTGTGGACTAATCACAAACTCTCAGGAAGTTTTCGATAAGCTACCAAATCAAGGTGTTGAGATGTGGAATGCCCTGATATTGGCCTACTTAATCAATGATTTTGGTGAGGAAGCTCTTCAAAAGTTGAAGCACATGCAACGTGAGGGTTTACTTCCAGATGCTATCACATGTATGCACAGCTTGAAGGCTTGTATTATCAATCATGATCTTGTCAAGGGTAGGGAGATACATGCAGAAATTAGTCGGCTTGGTCTTATTAAACAGGAGCTTTCTGTAGGTATATCCCTGATTGAAATGTATATGAGCTTTGCCATGCTTGATGAAGCTCAAGGTGTGTTTGATGAAATTACAAACCGTGAAGCTATCTTATGGAATACTTTAATAGCAGGGTATTTGAAGCATGAATGTGGTGCTGAAGCTCTCCACTTGTTTGAAAGTATGAAGCTTGATGGGTGTCCTCCAAATCATATCACTTTTATATGTGGTTTAAAAGCTTGTGGGTTCATCAGAGATATACGAAAAGGGGAAGAGATTCTCCTGGATGTCAACAAGCAAGGCCTGTTAGAAAAGAACATTGTTGTTGGGAATGCTGTCATTGATATGTATTTGAAGTGTGGTTTACTTGACAAGGCCCAGGATGTTTTTTATAATCTTCCACAAAGAGATATTGTATCATGGAATACACTTATTAGTGGATATGTGGATCACAATCATAATGAGGAATCTCTTGCTTGCTTGGATGCTTTGTCAGTGGAGGGGTTATCTGCAGATTCTGTAACATTTGCTTCCAGTTTGAAAGCTTGTGGCAACATGAAGGCAATGCATATAGCCGTAGAAATACATCAAGAGATTGAAAGGAGAGGTATGCTTCAAAGAGATGTTGTGATTGCCATTGCATTGATTGATGCATATGCTAGATGTGGGTCCCTTATGAGAGCGCAAGAAGTTTTTGACAGGCTCTCTGAAAGAGATTTGACTGTTTGGAATGTGCTTATCGCAAGCTATCTGAAACATGAATGTAATGAGGAAGTCCTTTGTTATTTTGAAAAAATGCGTCTAGAGGGTTTTTATGGAGATGCTATCACTTTCACCAGCAGTTTGAGGGCTTGTGGTAACATTGGTGCAGTAAATAAAGGTAGGAAATTACATGTAGAGATTGAAGGAAGAAGCTCCTTGACAAAGCATCTACTTGTTGGCAATGGCATGGTTGACATGTATAGTAAAGGTGGATTCATAGAAACAGCACAAAAAGTGTTTAACTTGCTTCCAGTTCATGATTTGGTGTCATGGAACATGCTTCTTGCGGGGTATGCTCAGCTTGGAGACACTGTTCATGTTTTTTCTATAATGGAAAGAATGGTAGGAAATGGGATTTTTCCAGATTCTGTCACATGCATCAGTGTTCTTAATGTTTGCAATCATGCAGGTTTGATTGAAACTGCAGAATCTTTTATTACTGCTGTGTTCAGGAGTTACAGCATTATCCCTACAATGGAGCAATATACTTGCATGCTTGATCTGCTTGGTCGGGCAGGACAACTAAGCAAACTAATGCAGCTCATAATGTTACTTCCAATTCATCCTTCTGTTGTAATGTGGTGTACAGTGCTTGGGGCATGTAGAAAGTTACAGAATCTGGAACTCAGCAGGCATGCTTTTAAAGAAGCGATGGAACAACATGAGAGGGAGACAGTGGCATATGTCTTTCTGTATAATATTTATGCTGATGCTAGTGAATAATATAATATAAATGTTAAGATATCGAGATAAACAATCTACACACAGCTTCCGTTGAACTAATATTGTTGGATAACTTAGAAAAGTTATAGTCTGAAAGTGCTAATGCTCACTTTTTTAAACTTGCAATGAGCATGTCATTAGAGCAAATGGTCAACTTTCTACATTTATGAACTCTCTTTGTTTTTTTTTTTTTGTGGACAAACAAGTCTCAACTTATCAATGCTCGTTAGCTCAGATGGTTGGGCCTTTCAGCTCTCAAGGATTTGGGGGGGGGGGGGGGGGGGGGGTTCAACCCCTGCAGGCTGCAGTCGGACTAGGCATCCAGTTCTTTCTTTGTGGAAT
>CM035412.1:182119393-182199393 GCA_020310875.1 Ceratopteris richardii
TAGCTCAGGTGTACCAACACCGTATCTCTCCCACCATGTCGCATGCATTGATTGCATGCTTGAAAGTGTCTCTACCAAAAAGTCCTTATTCTGGAAGTGGGGGTGAGTTGAATCCCTAGCTTCCCACGTAGCTCCACATAAGAAGTTCCATACAATCGATCCACATAATCATTCCAAGCTTTCATAAGCTACAAATCCAATGATTGTTCTGTAGATCTCCATAAAGGATGTAGTAGATTGGTCATCCCATGTATAGGGCGATGGAACCAATCCCACCTCTTCCTCCATACTCCTTTAATTTCCTCTATCCTATGGATAGAAAACAAATCAAGTTAAAAGCAAAACAATAAGCATGTTGAAAACTTGAATGCATATGTGGCATGCCACATACACATGTCATACACACAAATGTAACATACACAATGTGAATGCACAATGCACATATGGCAAAAGTCATACACAATGCACATAATACATATGTCATGATTCATACACAATGCACATATGTATTATGTGACATACACATGTGACATATATGATAAATGTAACATGATATGTCATGACTCACTGCTCATATAGGGTGCACAAATGTCATGACTCACTGCTCATATACGGTGCACAAATGTCATGTGACATGTGATGTACACAATGCACATAGTGACATACACAATGTACACATTAAAAAATAAAATATAGTTACCAAGTTCCAACTTACCTCTCCGATGTCAAATAAGGATATCTCTGAATAGACTCTCCGACAGTGTCTATGAACTCATATACAAGTCCACGCATGCAGCTCTCTCTATATGCTATGTGTATGAGTGAATATAAGGGCTGTAAGCCCGCACTAATCCCTTTCCATCCCTCTAGAAATTGTCATCGAAACATGTTCGTCGTACAATCTCTGCTTTTGGACTAGTATGTCAATCCCAAGCTGTCCAATCACGTGATACAACTGTCCGCATCAATGTTTGCCTCACCCTTGCTAACCTCTCCATGAATATGCACATGTATGCGAATCTCGTCTTGGCGGGCTTCACCAAGTCAATATCACTGTAAGACCTAAATAAAGCAAGCAACTTTGGTCTCTTTGTGAATAAAGAGATCACTTTTAAGCAAGTGGTAAAAATGGTGTAAATCCATGGTATCTTCCCCACGTCCTCTATCGGCAAATCAATGCAGTGGGCAACACACGGTGTTCACACAATAGACTGGAATTCTTCTTTCAAAAGCTTGCCCATAGCCAAACAATTACTTCCATTATCTGTGATCACTTGGACTACTTTTTCTTCACCACTGTCCATGATAACTTGCCAGACATAGTCATAAATAAACCGACCTATTTATATATAACAAAATGAATCATTAATCAATTGATAATTTATCTTGAAAGCTAGCATATTGCACATGCACATGCCACATGCCACATGCCACATTCCACATGCACATGCACATGCACATGCCACATGCACATGCACATGCACATGCACATGCACATGCACATGCACATGCACATGCACATGCACATGCACATGCACATGCACATGCACATGCACATGCACATGCACATGCACATGCACATGCACATGCACATGCACATGCACATGCACATGCACATGCACATGCACATGCACATGCACATGCACATGCACATGCACATGCACATGCACATGCACATGCACATGCACATGCACATGCACATGCACATGCACATGCACATGCACATGCACATGCACATGCACATGCACATGCACATGCACATGCACATGCACATGCACATGCACATGCACATGCACATGCACATGCACATGCACATGCACATGCACATGCACATGCACATGCACATGCACATGCACATGCACATGCACATGCACATGCACATGCACATGCACATGCACATGCACATGCACATGCACATGCACATGCACATGCACATGCACATGCACATGCACATGCACATGCACATGCACATGCACATGCACATGCACATGCACATGCACATGCACATGCACATGCACATGCACATGCACATGCACATGCACATGCACATGCACATTTGTGCATGATTGCACAATCAATGATAAACTAAAATTTCAAAAATTAGAAATTAGAAGAGACTATAAATATTAAAGTGCAAAGTTCAAAGTTTAAACTCACTTGTGACCCTAGTACAAGCAAGTGATGCATCTATGGCTCGAAGGAACATTCTCTCTTTGCAACAATGCACCAAAATGTTGTACACATTCCTCCTTCTCATGTCTGTCCATCCATCACATGATTGTGCATCCATACTTCACCCATGTCTCCTTCATGGGCTCAAGCTCTCTCTCTAATGCTTCTTTTGTTCTTTTGAGCTCCGTTGTCCTCAACTCTTCATAGGTAGGTCCTTGCCACCGATACCCTAATAATGATACCTTTTCAATGGCATTTCTTCATGCCGATATCCCTGCAACATTGAAAGACAACCCACATTGTATAAAAGCCTTCATGATGGCTTGTGTGGCTTCTTGTTTACGTTGTTTTTGCAAGCTAGCACGTATAGAGGCTCCTCCAAGAGAGCCATGTGGGTGCTCTTGATAATCATGGTCTACTCTTGTACTCTTTCTTGATGGCTCATGCTCTATGTCAATGTCTATGGGAGCCTCATAAGCTCAAGATCCTTGAATTTCGGGATCACATGAGTCATATGAACCGCTTGCATGTGACTTTTTTGAGATTGTGGAGGTGTACTCCTTCTACCTTGGGATTTTTGAGTTACCCATTCCAATAGGTCTTCCTTGATAGCTTTCGGCATTGGCTCTTCACAAGATGCAACCCTATGCCACTAAATTTTGCATGGTGTGTCTTGATCCTATCGACTCCACCGGCTCCACTATAGATACAAAGCTTACAAGTCCATCTCTCACTACCTCCGAACCCATTTTGCTTTGGCTTGTGACATATTGTCAACAAGCTTGCTTTGATTTGGGCATGGTGATAGGAAGGAATAAGAGAGCAAGGAGGCTTGGAGGGGACAGGAGGGGATAGCTTGAGCCTTGGGATGTGTGTGTGTGCAAAGTTAAGCCTTTTACCTTCTCTCTCCTCCTTGAGGTTTGCACAGAGTCTGCTCTCAAGTTTTTTGCTTGAAATGCCTCAATGAGGCTGTTTCAGCGAAATGGCCTCATTTAAGGCAAAAAAACTTTGCCTTACATCGCAATGTATTGTGAATGTCGCAATGCGTTGTGATGCAACACTGAGAGAGAGAGAGAGAGTATACATGTATATTTCGATTATATAGGGAAACCTAGTCAAGCACCGAAGTTATCTACTTAATGATAAAACTGTCTCATGAGATAGTTACTTATGTGCTCATTTTTTATGCACAAACAAGTCTCCAACACCAATTAAAGCTAGTCGATTGCTAATCTTTTCAACTCCAACAAATCTTTTCAACTCCAACACATGCAAGTCAAGAATTTACTTGTTTACTTATTATATAAACCTAGTCAAGCAGAAAACTTATCTACTTACTGATAAAAATTGTTTCATGAGATAGATGGCTGCTTTCTTGAGTTGGGTCACGTTGTTGTTGCTGTAGCAGCAATCTAAATAGAATCACACAACAAGTTATACTTCAGCTTTGCATTAGGAATACATTCGAGCTTGAAAAAAAAACTTCGAAAAATAAGTTTAATAGTCAGTCAAGGCCAGGACAACAATCTCAAGAACTACAAGGGTTAATGCATAAGTATTTCTTTCAGGTGAGGTTGCATGAAATGTTTAGGAAAGGAAAAAATTGTCTGGAGGAATAGGTAACGGCTCAAATCAAGATCGTTTTGGGTAGCCTCAGTATTAGAGATATCTGTATATCTGGGGTGTTGGATACTTCAGGTGGTAGTTCATGATCTTTACAAGTTCACCTTAGATCTGGGAGGAGTAAATAAAAGAGTAGGGAGTGGAGGATTCTAAAGGATGGAAGGTGAGTCGTTCTGTGTTCTTTTGCCTTTGATAATCAACGCGTGCGCGCGCACGCACACCCAAAGAGGAGAAATAAAGGAAACAAATATATTCACATGTTTTAGGAGGCAAAATTGACCAATGGGACAGATCATACAATCATACAGGGTGTAGAATAGTGTCATCAACATAAGAGGCGAAATCAAGTACAGAAATCAAGTGACGTGTGTGAGAATATGTCATAATAACAATCGAGATATAAAGTGATAGGATCGAGAGAGTGAATCTATATGCTAGAGGGATGCAATCATGGTATGTGCGGGGAATTTAGCTCAATCCTGGGAGGGTACGTAGTAATGGGTTATTGGTATGTGTGGTAGCTCTGAGAGTATCTCGTTCGATCCTCCGGATGTCAGACTCGTGATATCTAATATATCTGAAGCCTGCAAGATGTGGTCATTTACGAGCTCTTTGTGCCTTCTGCCTCTGCAAGTGCGAGTCTTGGTTCTCCGGGGGGGATTATTTGTGGTCTCCGTTTGGTTTGAAAGAAGCACGTGACGGTGAGCTGATGTAATCTGCCACGTGCCTGTTGTGGTGGTTGATGTTCCTATCTCTCTGAAACTCGAGGCGATATATGCCCTGCCTCCTAGAGTTACATCAATTAATATATTATTAATAAGTGAAATAATGATATAAAAACAAGAAGTTAATTTTGACTAGGTGATGTAAAGGGAATTTGTTCAAGGATGGGTTATCTAGAGCGAGGGCGCATGAAAGTATGGCAATGAGGAGGTGTATCAAGAATACCATTGTATCTTCTCGAATCCATAAACATGTTGAACATCTGTAAATGAAATGTTCCTCACGCTTAATCTCTATGAGACATAGTCTTTGCTCTCGAGTAATCCCCTTAGCTCTACCTCTCCATATCTCTATTTTGATGTGCGGCGACTTTAAGCTGACTAATTGCAACTCTGACCATTTGGTAGAATGCATCCAAGTAAGCAAGCCTCTCAATAAAGCCATCTGTGATATCCTCATAAAATGCTTTCAATAGTACTACATTTTGGATGGAAGAAGTTTCTCTTGGATGATCCATTGCCTTTTGATGTGCATCCACCATACCTCTTGTCTAATGTCCCTGTTTTGTTCAGTCAAGGGATCTTGGAAAAAAGTCTGGTGACATTGTCTCACCATACGGAAAGTGAAGCATATCCACTTTTCAGTTTGTTTTTAGCAGCCTATGCCATAGAGAGAGAGAGAGAGAGAGAGAGAGAGAGAGAGAGAGGAAACGAAAATAGTATATTTATGCATGCTAAAAGCCAAAAAGGTCTATGAGGCCAAAAAGTTACAAGGCGGTGAATGTCATACAAAGCTTGAGTTAGAAATGCTGAAAAAGAAACTAAGAGATTGATAACAACAGTAAGGAAGGCAAAGAACTTTGTGTGGGATAGAGAAAGTCGGTGAACTAGACACTCTTGAATTTTGATACAAAGATATAAAAGAGACAAGATCCAAGGAAGAGCATGATGCATGCAAAACAATAAATAACAAACTTATGAGGTATAGCCCTCCACCAAAATTGAGATAATCAAGCATCGATCGATGTCAAATCTCCTCTACGTCCCCCATGGTGAAACTCGTCATGGGGAGTCTTGTATGGTGTGTGAACGTGATCCCAATCTTCTTTTGTAATTGCAGCCTATGCCCATATGTCCTCCTAGAAAGTCGTGGGTGTCTTTACCTCAAGTCTGTATGTGGTTAACCAGATACCCACAATGTGGGTACTATCAAAATCTTCTTATAAATAATTAATAAGTAGTTGTCAAGTCGAAATGACTAGCTGTAAATAATGAATAACATGCCTCTAAAGCTAGCTCTCTAGTATCCTAAGCAATCTATCCCTACATGCACATTCAGGTGTAGCAACTATTCAAGTGTAGCAATCTATCCCTACATGCACAAGATTAAGATGATTAACTATTTAGCAAGATGTAGATACCTATGCAAAGAGGTGTGATATTTGTCAAAACACTAAGAATCCAAATAAGAGAGATGGAATTATTTTAAAATCACTAATGTGTGGAAAAAAATTGAAGTGTGGAGTGCATTTCATTGGACCAATAAAGCTTTCATAAATCAAGAGTGGACTAGACAACATTCTTTCCCAATTCACTATTGCACCTCTTATCTATAGACTTAGAAAATGGGTGGATTCTCTTATCATTTTCCTCATCCTATTGTGTTTATTTAGTCTAGCTAGATTCATTGTTATGCATTGGATAAAAAATTGGGGTGAACATCTTATATCATTGAGAAAACTTGGATCAAGTAACATTTATCCATGACTCATTGGTTCATTAGGCACTTATGTGTAAAGCTAGTACACCTCTAGAAAGTGCTTTGAGCCACTTAGAGAATTATCTAAGTACTTAATAGTTTTAGAAAGGTTCCAAAAACTTTTTTGGCCTTGCCATAAGTAAGTGGATGCTTCCAACAACTTGGTGGAAAATTCTAACCATGGGAGTGACATGGTAAACAAGGATCTCACACTCATGTATAAGAAAGTGCCAAGCTATGTGGAAAGAAATCAATTGGTAAAAGGATTGAGCCCAAAGCTTTGCAAAAAGCTTCAAACTTCTCCCTAGGCAGAGCCTTTGTGAAAAGGTCAACAATATTATCCTGTATGGGCACATAAGCCAAACTAATATCTCCAATAGAGAACCTCTCCTTGACAAAATTATAGTGCACCTCAATGTGCTTTTGTGCGAGCATGGAATACATGGTTCCTTGCGACTACCAATGCACTCTGACTATTAGTGAGATCGTGGTTGTACAAGACTAACCAACACCCAAATCAGCCAAAAGATGTCTAAGCCACAAACCTCAATAGTTATTGTGAAGTCTATCCTATACTCAACCTCACAACTAGAAGTATTCATAGTAGGCTCTTTCTTGCTCAGCAAGGATATGCACACTACAAGAAATAGGGGGGCATAGAAACGCCCCCGAATTGAAAAAAAAACGAGAATCGTTGCTTATGCGACGCTAGCATCGCATAAGCGACAGTCCTATTTTTGGATTTTTTTTTTTACGAGCCTTCGTCGCATAAGCAATGGTTAAGTGTGCGTCGCAAATAGCATCGCTAACTAGCGACCACTACAAGGAATACGGGCGTATAGCGACGGTTAAGGCGACAGAATTGCGTCGCTATAAAATTGCAGCATGCGTCGTAACTAGCGTCGTGTGCGGACCGTCGATTAAACGACAAAGAAAACGATGTTTTTTGCGACTTGTGGTGCGACAGGGCTGCAATGCTTCCATATAGCGTCACTAACACGATGCCTTTAAATAGCATCGCATAAGCGATGCTTTTTTACGTCGCATAGGCGACGATGTCTGGTGTCGCATAAGCGACGCTAAAAACATGTCGCTTATGCGACGACAGATAGTGTCGCTTACACAACGGTCTGTTGACAGACAAAAATTAAAATGTTGGAGGCTCTTCGATCGGCATTTTCACGCATCTCATCGAAGAGCTCTCCAACGTTCACAATTGCACTATGCTTACGAGCTGAAGCAAGTATATGCAGAATTGTTGTTTTGCCTAAGCTCTCTCTTATTGTCTCCCTTTGTCTCTGTTTCTCTCTTTCTACATCTCTCTCTCTCTCTCTCTCTCTCTCTCTCTCTCTCTTCTTTCTCTCTTTATTGCAGGTTATTCAAGAAGCTAACCAAGCAAAAAGTATAGCTAAATATTGTAAGTACAATTTCTATTCTTTGTATATCATTTGAATTGTGTTATTTTCATTAGATAGCATACTCACACTTATTGATATGCACTTATACACTTATACATGATGAAGATGCACTTTCACACATATACACATATACACATGCACATACATACACATATATACACACAGATACATGTGCACATACACTTAGACATACACACATATACACATGCATATGCACAAACATTTCTACAACCACATAAAAAGACTTACATGCATGCATTATTGCATATATATATATATATATATATATATATATATATATATATATATATATATATATATATATATATATATATATACACACACACACATACACACATTAACATATACGCAAATACATGTATATGCACATCCACATGCATGCACATTCACATGCATGCACATGGATGCAAATGGAAATGCATCCACATACACATGCATGTGGAATACATATACACATGCATATACATACATTATACACATATATACACATATATATGCACATACGTACACACACATATACACAAAGAGTTACACATATACATGCACATACATATACACACATATACACATGCACATGCACATACTCATACACACATATACACTTACACATGCACATGCACATACTCATACACACATATACACTTACACATGCACATGCACATACATACATATACACACACATACATATACACTTACGTACACACATATGAATGAATTATATAATTAAAGTATTAAAACACATATACACATGCACACACACATGCACATACCTACATATACACATATACATGCACATACACACATATACACATAGAGTTATACATATACATGCATATACATATATACATATACACACACATACACATGCACATGCACATGCACATGCACATGCACATACTCATGCACACATATACACTTATACATGCACATGCACATACATACATATACACACACATACACATGCACATACATACATATACACACACATACATATACACTTAGGTACACACATATGAATGAATTATATAATTAAAGTATTAAAACACATATACACATGCACACACACATGCACATACCTACATATACACATGGAGTTACACATATACATGCACATACATATACACACACACATACACATGCACATGCACATGCACATACTCATACACACATATACACTTATACATGCACATGTACATACTCATACACACATATACACTTATACATGCACATGCACATACATACATATACACACACATACACATGCACATACATACATATACACTGCATACATATACACTTAGGTACATACATATGAATGAATTATATAATTAAAGTATTAAAACACATGCTTAATATAAACAATAATAACAATCAATAGAACAAAACTCTTCATTACTTAATACCATACACACAATTCAAAACATAATTGAAATGAAAAATATATAGATAATATATATATATATATATATATATATATATATATATATCAATGTAAATACATATAATCCAATGTCATAGTCAACTAAAATCCTAATCATCATCGTCATGATCATCATCATCATCAGCAATATCATGATCATCCTGATCTTTCGCATCCTCATCGTCATGATCACCCTGTGACGATCGAGATCGTCCCTCCTGTGTCTGTCTCTCCACCTCATCCATATTTGTCTCTCCATAATACTCCTGTATTACATATAACAAACATAAATAAATAAAACAATTAAACCATTCATAAAAATAAAATAATTATATAAAATTTAAAAATACTCACAAAGGCATCAGATGATCTTGCATATACTCGCTTGTCACATGATGTATATATGGGGTCTTGCTCAGCATGCCACATGGCATCACTGAGGGCATTAAGCCCATTTGGTAGAAGGGGGGAGAGATTAGTCTCTAAGAAGAGAGTAAGAATATGATCGAAAAGAGTCTCTCATATGATAGAGCCGCTCGGGCGATGGTTGGGAGGAGAACTTCAAGCCTCTGTGTGTATGACGACGACACCTATGTGTGCTCGGGAGAAAAAGGATGTTCGCGCGTGCGTGACAGTGGTATCAGAGCAGGTCTCGAAGGCGCTTCTTTATGCACAATATACTGTGGCAGGCGCTAGGATCGAACCCGTGACCTCTTGAAGAGGGGGGAGTGGGCTATCCACGTTGCCCACTTCCATTTGTTGAAGATAATCCCGCCGTTCCGCCTCCTCCAAGCTCTTCTGAAAAGGTTATACCCAATATCCTTCCTGTGATGAGTTCCATTTTCACTCGGATAGTTTCGCGGAAGGAGCAAAATTCCTCGGTCGTCGTCACTCTGAAGCACAATAATAGCAATAGTCTAAGCAGCTTTCAAGGACTTCGTGCTCCAGGCATAAGCCTCAGCAAGTACTTGGAACGCATACACAAGTATACCAACGTTAGCTTGTCATGCTTCGTTGTGGCTTACATTTAAATGGATCGTCTCATCCATCGGCATCCTGATGAACCCATCACTTCTATGAATGTTCATCGACTTCTGATCACGTCAGTCATGACTGCTGCCAAGGTGGTTGAGGATGTAGTTCATGACATAACCACATGAAGCAAAGCAAGAAAGCTTTTAGCGGTTTCTTCCACATACGGATGTGAGGAGCAGGACGGTCATTAAGACAACGAGCAACGGTCATTTACGGCAGCCTACGTGATTCTAGCAAGGAGGAGAAATTATGACCTCATTTCCAGGACTTGTCCAAGGTCTTGATTTCAAATTTACAGGCATGGAGCTTCATGTTAATCACAGGTATTATTATTTCAATTTTGAAAGGTTTGCATTTTCGAGAAGCACCATGAACTGTTAGGAGGCCAAGATCCGGGAGGGAAATCACATGTACGGAGAGTATGAGGTATATATATTCTCATCTAGGATTAAAGATTCCCTCCAAATACAAGAAGGCCAACTTTAGAGTATCTTTAAAATACTCTATTTTTATGATTTTTGCATAAATTTCAGGAGCTATTTTGGATAAATAGCCATTTTGGGAAGGCAAAAAGAGGAGGTATTTTTCATAGTTTTATGGAAAAAATCATACACACAGATAGTATAGTGTATTGACTTCCATGTAAGATCATGAAATCCAAAAGATACCTCAGTTTAATGGGAGTTTGAAGCTCCACAAAACCCCCTTCCATCACAGTTTGAGAAAAAATTTCAGCACCTAAATCTGAGAAATTCCCTTTTTGGAAGAGGGAAAAATAGGTGCGATACCTATGGATGGATAGGGAAAGATATGTATACTGAGAGTATGGTGTATGGACTTCTTAGGCGAATCATTAGATTCATTGAAATGATAAGTGAAGGAGGAATTTTACTTCCTCAAAGACCCCCCCTTCCCGCACTTTTTGAAAAAAATTTCAGAAATTAATCTTTTGCTAAACTCCACTTCTTGGAGTAAGAAAAAGATCATTTAGAGGCTTCCCATGGATTATTGTATATAATCCAAGAGAAATCCACATTTAGAGTGGATTAGAAGCTTGCTAAGAGCTCCCATTTAAGTTTTTGCATAAAAGCAAAATCTTGATTTAGGCCTCTTTTGGGGAGCAGATTAGCATGCATGAAGGGAGGATTTGGAAAGGTAAAAAATGGCTCAAGCATCTTCATATACCACTCTCTGAGGTTATGGAGAGAATTTTAGGATTTGCATGATGGAAGAATGCTTTTGGGCACCTCAAAAATCACATTTTTACACTTTTTCCAGCCCCTCCAACAGTCCACTAGTTTGGCATGTCCCACTTGGAATGGCCATATCTTGAGCTAGGAAACTCCAAATTGGACGTGCTACGGCTCGTTTCGAAGAGCACAAGATCTACTTTAAGTTTATGAGAAAAAATTTTGGAAAGAAAAAATTTTTGCAGGTCTGAACAGGTCTGCAAAGTCTGAACAGTTTTGGCCCACTACCTTCCGGGAGCCATATCTTTCAAACCGGGAAGGCGATTTGAGTAATTTCACTTCGACCTATTTGCACATGGTTTATATTTCAGTTTATGAACATTTGCAGGTCCTAAAGTGGTTTTTGCAGGTCTAAAGAAGGATTACTAATGCATCTTTGAGCTAAATTTGCATTATTTTTGTAATCACCTGACCATGCTTCATGTTTTGAGGAGTGCTCCGATATTTTCGGACACTTCTAAGTGTATTTTAGAACTTGAGGAGGAAGGTGCAGAGGTCTCGAAATTCATTGAGAAGAACTGGATGCATGCAACTCCAATACAAAATTATTCAGGGACGTATATTTTATGCTTTCTGGCATTTTATTTATGTTATGGCATGTTCCTACATGCATGAATGGGATTGCATACATCAAGTGTTGATCATTGTTTAAGCTCTTAAAAGTATGGATCAACATGCAGGAAGTATACTTTTTGATTGTTTGCAGGAAAGAAGATTACAGAAACCATATGGCTATGCAACACCGGGAATGGTTGCTAGCAAATACTTTTGTTTTTTTTGCAGGTCATGGAATCCATATATAAGTTTATGGCGTGCATGCCATGGGCCTGTCAAGCCCTATGTTTTTGGGTGGCCTGAGTGCCACTGAGTTATCGTTTAAATTTTTTTTTGGAATTCCATTTCCTGGGGAAATGCTGTCGAAATTTTTCTTATCGCATGGCGTTATATACGCACTTGCTTTTAGGTAAGAGTGTTATGGCATAGTAACATGCCTTTCTGCAAACATCAATAAGTTTTAGGCATGCTTATAAGCATGTATTTGATGGACTTAGGACCATCAGAGTATTGTATATAAGGCAACTTCGGTAGTAGCAGGATCCCTATACATAATCCTTATGGATTTAGACCATAGGATTGCTAACGGAAGGAGCTACACCTTCACCATTAGTAATGTGCACAAGCAATCCTATAGGTTCAGGAAGTTGCATTCAGACTCGGGAGATACATTTACGATAATCTCCAAGGTAGTGAAGATTTATTTATCTTCACAAAAGTCTCACAGTAGAATTAGGAGACTATGGGGTATCATGATGAATACCCAAAGAGTGACTAGTTTCACTCATGCACATCACTTGACCAAGTAGTGAAGCACTTTTGCTACACTACTAAGGAAACCAAATAGACGGGATCATAGAGATGGGTTTCATGAGATAGCATCGACGGATGCTTATGTGATTCGAGTGATGGTTAGGAAGGTCATAGGCATGACACTAGCTCTATGTTATAGAGCATAGATCCCTTAGTCAGGAATAATTGGGGTACCCAATACATACATATGTATCTTGGGATCTACAGAGAGGTACCTAGACTTAGTCTTGGTACCTAGCAACAAGTTGGTTTGGAACAAAAGGGATATCCATTGTCACATTGTTGACTAGAACCAAACTAACTAGTTCAAGGACATGGGACTCATTTCAGTCCACTGACATGATTTTAGGATATGGGATTCATTAGAGTCCACCTACATATTCCTTTACATGGAATATATGTATTCGGTTTAGTGTAGGTATGATACTATGAATTGGAAGAAGTTTTCACTGGTATGGGACGGTGGAAATGACTTCCCTTTGAGCACTCTTCTTCTATGGCCAGGAAGAAAAGGACTCATCATTCATGGCATCATGTCTCACTAGATCAGAGGAGAGCTCTTAGTAGACATCTCCTTAAGATTGGGAGTTATCTTTCACAGTATGGGAAGATTTATTCTTCCACTAGAGAATGTGATAGGTGATTTTATCACCATTGGTATCACATACTCATTTTTTAGTTTTCAGGAAGGATAATTCCATCAGTTTGATTGGATCATATAGATCCATGCACAGGGTATGGTTGGCAGAGATAGTTCTTTACAATGGATACACATGTGTTTACGGTATCATGTCACATCATTGCTGACCATTTTAGTAGAGGGCTTTGACCCTTATTAGGAATTTATTTTCTCCACTCTTCACTACATACACCTTCATTAGTTAGCGGAGATCTGTTCTCCATCTTCATAGGAATATGTATTAGTTATGGAAGAGAGGACTAAATAAATTCATGAATCTCTCTTTTAAGGAAAGGAGAAAGTGGGAATCAGCTCAGAGATCCATGAGAGATCTCACTTTAGTTCAGTGGTCTCACTTTAGCTCCTACTCCGTGAGAGAGAAGGAATGCAAGGAAAACATGATTTCTGCATAGGAGAAGAGTACAGTATGTTTTCCTTTAGACAGAAGAGGTGTATGCAAAACATCTCTTAGTCTTTATTTCAGACGGAATTCATTTACTCTACTTTTCAATGTAGTTTTCCTTCACATGGGAGTCTCTTTCTCCACTAGTTTTGAAGGAAAAGTATGGAGAACTTATGTGCATGTTCTCACCTAAGGATGAGTAGAGAAAATGGATTCAAAAGAATCTCTTTCAAAGAGAAAGGGAAAGTGGAATAGATTCCACTACCAGAGCTCTTTTCCTTAGAAGAGATTACAGAGAGAGATAGAGAGAGAGAGAGAGAGAGTTTCACTTTCTCATTTAGATTGTCTAGATAGGAGTGGCACTTTTCTATCCAAGACAAGAGGGAGATCAGTTAATCATGATGGTTAGATTGAGTCCCACATGGAGACTCTAGAGAGGAGCCATTATGTTACTCCAGTGATGGTCTTTGACTAGATGAGATGATCTAGTTATTGACATTAGTTAGACTGGGAGTAGATTGATGATACTTCTCTTTTGAGTTTCCAGGAGATAGGGATATATCTAACCTATTATGGTACCAAACTCTTAGTTGGTGTTACATCATGAGTATGATGAGTAAACATCAGTTAGGAGGATGGGTACTTAGGGATTATCTGAATCTCAAAGGGAATGCTTTCTGCATTCATATGGCAAACTACAGGGAAGAGAAATATTAGAGTTTGCGCAAGTGCCAATAGATGCTCTTCCAATAGAACATAGTCCAATGGTAAAGGATGACAAACCACAGATTTCTAGGTTGGTGAAATGTAGAGATTGCATTTTACTACAGTGAGTTAGATGATGGATTTGCATAGTTCACAAGGTAGTTTAGACAAAACTACTACTTGTAATTACACTCAAGGTTAGGAAGACCTAGAGTGATATGAGGGCAATCTATCATTTAGTCTTTGATGGGTTTGGAGTCACTTGTTATGGGACTTTGTTCTATACTTCAGAGGATTTAATGGTTTATTATCTCCACTATGATACGGTCAAGCTTATAAGTTTGGCACTTTACACTTTCTTTTCATATTATTACTCCATAGAGGATACATCATATGGACTTAGGTCATTTGGATGATGTAGTATGTTATGGGAGTGATAGTATGGAGGTGAAGTGTACATGGGAGATAGTAGGCACCATTCACACGGTTTCCCACCTTTGAGATGATCTCATATGGGACTTCTTAAGGGGAAGGATACGGGGAAACAACACACAGAGATGACCATGTACATAGAATACATGGGGTTCAGGGGAGTCCGAGCACTTTCTTCTACCGTTACGGACATTTCATTTACATTTTCGAGGACGAAAATGCTTTCAAGGGGAAGGAAATGTCACATGATGTATATATGGGGTCTTGCTCAGCATGCCACATGGCATCACTGAGGGCATTAAGCCCATTTGGTAGAAGGGGGGAGAGATTAGTCTCTAAGAAGAGAGTAAGAATATGATCGAAAAGAGTCTCTCATATGATAGAGCCGCTCGGGCGATGGTTGGGAGGAGAACTTCAAGCCTCTGTGTGTATGACGACGACACCTATGTGTGCTCGGGAGAAAAAGGATGTTCGCGCGTGCGTGACATCGCTCAAACAACGATATCCAAAATGTGTAGCATACTCGATCTCTGAGATGTTTCGTAAGATATTGGCCATAATCCTTCCGCTGCATTGAAACAAATAAAAAAGATTAGTTGCTTGCATTTTAACTAAAATAAAAAATATACTCACAATAACACATATACTTACAAATGTAGCTACAAAATCCATTTGGCCTAGGTGCGATGTGTGGCCCGACTCCACTCTCTTCTTTGCAGCAGCCTGTTTATTCAAGAAAAAAATACATAAATTGAATGAAAAAAATTACTAAAATATATAAAGATAATAAATATAAATATATTAATTTGTGTACCTTTTACTGAGGAAATAACTCCTGAAGATGTAGCTGTCTACGAAAAAACTACCACGTCTCAGGTGGTATGTTAGCTCGCCTCTTATTTTTTCCCACCATACAATTTCTCCTGTTAACTTAATCTCAAACAGAAAAAAAAATCAGAATACATACACATATATACACACACATACACATACACATACATACCCACATACACATATACATGCAAACATATACGCATACATATATGTATACATATACACATATACATACATATAACATAAACACACATATACATATCCACACATATATACGTACACACACATGCATGCATATACACTCATTCATACAAAATACATGCATTTATCCCACAATAATGTGTAGTTGTGTATATGTGAATATGTGTGTATGTGTGTATGTGTATATGTGAATATGTGTGTATGTGTAAACATGTATATGTGATTTTTTTGTGTATGTAGATAATCAGATTATTAATATCAAATACCATTATTTGTAGATTCTGATCAATCCGATGGAACTCCACCACCGTCTCCTCATCGTGCAACGAATTTATACTGTAAGTATATCAAACATTTAATTTTAAATATATTTGATGGATACATAACTTATATTTTTTTTTGTTTCTTATTATGTGCAGATTCTGATCAATCAGAGGGTACTCCACCACCTCCTACCCATGCAACGACTTCACATGTGTCCTTCGATAGGAATTATGATGAATTTTACTATCAAGAGCATATTATATGTTGGTGTAACTCTTGTTACGGCACGTATCGAAGACCACGATTGGAATGTATTGAACATGAGGTAGAGTATGGTACTTTCGAGCATGCACCATCACCTGGTCAACGTGATAATGCTTGGGTATGTATTTTCTATATATATTAATGTCATTATTTTATTTAAAAACCATATATAAAATCAAATTACTGTTGATATACAGGAATACTTGCTCGATGATGATGATGATGATAATTTTTCTCATAATGTTAATATACTTCGTACACGTCATGGACTTGCTGTTCATTTATTACAAGCAGAGGTTTCTAGAAATCCTCTACCTCCTGGTTTAGAGAATGAAGCGGTTGGAGATTATCCATTGCCATTTCGTGATCGTTCTTTATTACGAACATATGATGGAAGAAGATATGGAGGATGGAATAGAGGACCACTTCCTTTAGATGGATAGGTTTTCAACTTTTGGGGTAATCGCTATATGATTGCTCCATCCACTATTACTAATGCTGGTCGTGGTCTCTTTATTGTAGAGGATTTGTATGTGCCTCCGAACTCTGAAGTAACTCTTATGTCATTTTGTGGTCCTATATATGGATGGGGAGATTGGCATCGACTTTCACATTATGTTCAAAGCATGAGTACTTATGGAATATGCTTGAACGTAGCATCCCTTACTAGTAGAGGGATTTTACATGCAGAAAATGAAAGATTATATATTGATGGAAGACCTTACACACATGAAAATATAGCAGGTTTTATAAATAGTAGTCGAGGGTTACATAATAGTTCAAGGACTAATTGCACATTTGAGGAGCGTGAAAATAGTCATGAATCACCATACATGAGTAGAGATGTATCAAGATACATAGTTGTCAATGCTATTACTACATTACATGCAGGTGATGAATTATTAGTGAATTATGGATGGCATAGGCCTCCAAGAGCACCTTTTAGCTAGAGAGAATAAAAATTTTCTATCCATATTTAATAAGTTATATACTTGATTTTATGTTTAAAGTTTACTTTTTATTCATTTATGGAATACTAATGAATTTTATTTATATGTGTAGATTCCAACATATGATGTTGATGATATTCCTCCACAGCATTCACAATTACCAGTAAGACCTCATTTATCAGAAGCTTCCATGAGGAGGCTATGCAAAACTAATCCTGTGCAATATGCGAAGTTGAAAGATCTATATTCAAAAGACGATAAAGTACAAGATTTGTGTGACAATGATGAAGATGATGGCATGGTAGATTTTATTGAGGATTGGTATCAAAATGATAGTGAGAGCATTGATATTTCTAAAAATGAGAAATATCTTCGAGAGGAATGTCTAAAGCATGTATATGAAGGAAGTCGTTTGACATGACTAAGTGCGAGCTTACTTATTCTCAACCTTCAAAATCATTTTGGATGGAGTAATATATCTGTTTCGACCACTATTAAGGTATAATTTTCAATTTTCTATCTATTTATATATATATGCATAAATATATATATATAAATACATGCAAGTTTTTATTCTTACTTTAGATAAGGTAAGAACAAGAACTTGAATTGGATGGACACTTTTTGTCTTCACATCTTTTAAAAGTATTAATGGATCTTTCAAAATATTCGCGAAAAATTTGATTTTTTGGATGGCAGGATACGATTGTTCGTTTTGGAGGATATGAAGTATGTACCTTCATTGAATGATTTGTCGATTCTATCATATGTTCAGTTTGAAAGTGTGAGAAGCGGATTTTTAATTGCTATTCAAAGAATTTGGCACTGTTTATAGGCCATACAATGGTGATATGGATGAATCGCATGCACAGAGGTTACTCCAGATAGAGCAATCTGATTATAAGGGACTAGTGCCAGCAAGATTCCTAGGGTATGCAGTAAACCTCTTGCATGTCAATGATGAGCATTTGAACTTTAGGATACAAAGTGGAAATCATGGTGGCTTGAGAGGATCACTTTTATACAGCTTGTTCAAAAAACTTCAGTGTCATAAACCTGAAGCTCTTTGAAGAAGCTATATAAAAGTGATCCTCTCAAGCCACCATGATTTCCACTTTGTATCCTAAACATTAGATGCTCATCATTGACATGTAAGAGGCTTACTACATACCCCAGAAATCCTACTGGCACTAGTCCCTTATAATCAGGTTGCTCTATCTTGAGTAACCTCTGTGCATGCGATTCATCCAGGTCACCATCGTATAGCCTATAAACAGTGCCAAATTCTTTGAATAGCAATTATAAACCCGCTTCTCACACTTTCAAACTGAACATATGATAGAATCGACAAATCATTCAATGAAGGTACATACTTCATATCCTCCAAAACAAACAATCGTATCCTGCCATCCAAAACAATGAAATTTTTTGCAAATATTTTGAAAGATGCACATAAGCATACATATATATAAAATTATATGCATATATATATATTTATTTCTTTATTTATATT
Source organism: Ceratopteris richardii (assembly GCA_020310875.1). Taxonomy (NCBI): domain Eukaryota; kingdom Viridiplantae; phylum Streptophyta; class Polypodiopsida; order Polypodiales; family Pteridaceae; genus Ceratopteris; species Ceratopteris richardii. The sequence goes on from CM035412.1 coordinate 182,138,427, forward strand.
TATTTATTTATTTACTTTTTTTAATATATCTTTTTTTTATAAACTTACAGGTTATTATCTGAAAATGTTTTACCAAGTCAAAATATTCTTCCTACCTCACATGATGAAATGAAGAAGATAATCAACAATCTTGGTATAGATTATCAATGTATACATGCATGTCCTAACGATTGTATTTTATATAGAGGTGAATATGCAGACTGTTTGACATGTCCCAAATATCAATCTCCTCGATATAAGGGCAAAGAAGGTAAAATCCCAAAAAAGGTATTGACACATTTTCCATTGGCTCCACAGATTAGACATATGTTTCAAAGCCCTGAATTATCAAAGCTTTTGACTTGGGGACATAATCACAAAAGTATTGATGGAATAATTAGAATTCCTCATGATAGTGTTGCTTTTCAGCATATTGATTCTACATGGCCTGAATTTGCACAAAATCCACAGAATCTAAAGTTAGGAGTTGCATTAGATGGGGTTAATCCATTCTCCATGAAATCCAGTAAATGGTCAACATGGCCAGTGGTAGTCATAAACTACAATCTTCCGCCATATCTTAGCATTAAAAAGGAACATTTAATGCTTTCACTTTTAATCCCAAGCAAAAGACAAGTTAAAGATATGAATATATATCTTGCTCCTCTCATTGACGATCTTCAAGAGTTATGGAGAGGTATTAATGTCACTGATGTATCGAAAAGCATCAATGAAAGACATATTATGGTTCGTGGTATTGTGGCTTGGACTATTCACAATTTTCCAGGATATGGTGTTTGTTCAGGTATTGATGTAATTTTTTTATTCAATATGCATGTAAATAAATATGATTTAATCTAATTATATTTTTATCATTTTCCATGATGCAGGAATATCTACTAAGGGTTATAAAGCTTGTCCATATTGTGGTGATTGGTTGAGATCAATCTATAGTAAGAATCTCAACAAAAATATTTATCTTCGACATCAACGATTCTTGCCTGATGATCATCCATTAAGATCTAAAAGAGAAGCAATACATTTTAATGGAAAGCTTGAAACATGTCAGTGTCCAAAACCTATGACGCCTATGGATTGGTATAAAAAATGGACAGATGGACCTCTGATAGATCCAGAATCAGAAATCTTCAGTGATGATCCAGATAATGAGTATGTGAACAGAGGTAAAGGAAAATTGGCACTCGCAGAGAACATATCAATATGGTATTCTTTGGAGTATTGGAAAGAGTTAAAAGTATGTCATCTTCTTGATCCTATGCATATATTCAAAAAATATTGGTTATTCACTATGGCAGCATCTTCTTGGACTAAAAGATACCACAACCCAAGGAATGATTTGAAAGATCAAAAATCTAAACCAAAGTTATGGCCAGTTTTTGATAGACATCAACAAGAAATGACTTATGCACCTGCTGCTTGCGTACTTACAACAAAAGAGATACGAACTATCAACAATAGAATTCAATTGATTAAGACTCCTACAGGATATGGAGCATCTTTTCAAAACATGTTTACTATGGATGATAAGAGCTTATATGGGTTAAAGACCCATGACTGACATAACTTTTTGAAACATATTTTACCTTTGGTTATCGATGGATGTACAACAAAAGGAGTACGAGATGTGATCTATCGTCTTGGATCACTTATAATGTAATTATGATAATTTTATATTTAATATGTACGAATATTGGATATCCTTTATTTTTTTATTAACTTCTTTATAATTGTTTTTACGATATTTATAGGTGGATTACATCCAAAGAGATTGAAAAAAACTCGATCCCACAAAAAAAAAACGTGAATGCAAAGAGCTACTATGTTTGATGGAGAAAGAACTTCCTACTTCATTTTTTGATATTCAGGTTCATTTATTAGTCCATCTTGTAGATGAAATAGAGATTGCAGGTGTTGTCAACACTCGATGGATGTTTTGGGTCGAACGATTTATGGGAATATTAAAAGGTTATGTGCGACAAAGAGCGAAACCAGAAGGATCCATGGCAAAGGGTTGGATGCTTTAGTGCATGTATTATGTTAGTGAGTACCTTGAAAGAGTTCATGAAGAATCTCCACGTGCATGGACCAACGAGTTTTCTTCAAAAATAACAGATGAGGTATTATCAAGTAAGGGGGTTCCATTCTTATTTACATTTCAAGAAAAAAATGATGTTTCTACTTTTGTAGCATATAATAGCGAATGCATGCAAGCATTCCTTAGTGAGTACGAGGAACTTCAAAATCTCCGAAGTAAAAGGCGAAAAAACAAAAGATTTAGACGTAATCTCGATAATAATGAGATTATAGATATATCTTCTTTCATGGATTGGCTATATAATCGTTTGCAACGTGCCAACGCAAATAATGAAGAAATCTTAGATGAGCAAAGAGAGTTAATGATAGGTTGTGAACGAAAGGTAATTTTATTAAAATAATATTTTATTTTTTTCATATATGTATGTTAGTTTCTATTTACTAATTGAATTTATTTTGCAGGCTCAAATGTTCACTAATATTTGGGCTTTTGGACAACATATTAGAATCAAAGCCATTGATTCTTTACGTAAAACAGAGGATTCTAGTATTGTTGCTTCTTTCAAGCAACTATCACGTGCTAGCTCAAAAGACACGAACCTTATAGATAGCGAACTTGGTTACGTAGGACTATTGTTGGTATCTACGAAATTTCATTTCGTACATTCAAACAGGTAGAAAAAAGTTTATATTTTTTTGATAGAGTTAGTTATTTTTTTAAGCACCTAATAGTGGGTTTTTGTTGTTATATATTTTGATAGGTCATTTTGAAGGTTGACTGGTTTCGAGCCGAGTATAAAGGTAGTAATTCCACATTAAGAAACGAATTATCTGGGTTTTGGGCAATTGATTCTTCCAAGGTAATGCGATCTATTAAAGAACCATATATTCTTCCTAGGCATATTGAACAAGCATTTTTTTATTAAAACCCAGATGCTCATCCTTGGTGGCAAGTCATTCATGTGCAACCTAGAGGTAGGTCATTGTTTAAACAGTTTATTGTTAGAGAGATCAAAGAAAGTCCTCTTGATGATTCAACATCAAATACTGATACATCAACATCTGAAATAGAAATTAGAATCATTATACGTGATAATGATACTAATCTTTATATTTGTGTATCCTATCTACATGATGTGTATATATCTTTATATATATTATGATCCTCGTTGATTTGAGTAGCTATATATAGAGGCATAAGGTTGGGAGGAGAGACATCTCTCTAGTAGGACGTCGGAGGAATAGATGCAATGTGTACATATACTTCAAACATATGGCTAAAAGATTGAATTAGAGTTTTTAACTTAGAGGTTTTATAACCCTAACATCGAAATTAGTGTTTTCAATTTAGGATTTTTGCATGTGTTGTGTATGTATGTGTATCTATATGTGCATATGCATGTGTTGTGTGTGTGTATATATGCATGTGTATATGTATATATGCATGTGTATATGTATATATGCATGTGTATATGTATATATGCATGTAAATATGATTATATGAGTCTATGTGTGTGTACATATGATTATGCATGTGTATGTGTATGTGAGTATGTGTACATGTATGTGAGTATGTGTATGTGTCTATGTGTATTCATTATATGTGTCTAACTGCATGCATGTGTATGTGTGTGTAAAAATGTGCATGTATGTGTGTGTATGTATAAATGTGCATGTATGTGTATATGTGTGTAAATGTGCATGTATGATGTATATGTGTGTGTATGCGTGTATTTATACCTCTAGTCTCACTCTTCTCTCTCTCTCTCTCTCTCTCTCTTATATACATACATACATGCATAAACACACATACTCATATCCACATATATATACATAAAAGCAGTGCATACCATGCATTATCGCGACGATGAGCCATAAGTGTCCGCATCTCTTTTAGACACCACTTAAGCGACCATCCTGTCCCAAACTTTGTCCCAAGTGAACTAAGTACATACTTTTTATCCCTCTTATCATGCTCACTACAAACATAAAAAACATAATGTAATTAAAACATAAGATATTTATTTCAATTTATATGTAAAATTTTTACTTACTTCCATGGTAAGTGGATAAAGCGAAGGTAAGAGTCCTCATAGTGTTTGCATTCTTCTCTTGAACTCCAATCCATTCCCTATGTACACAATGTTCCCCTCTGGCTCTATATCGCACTCTAGTCCTAAGGTGCCTATGCATGTCCTCATAGGCAACTCTAGAATAAGTAAGCTCACACTTAGTCGTGTGAAACGAATTCCTTCATATGCATGCTTTAGACATTCCTCTCGAAGATATTTCTCATTTTTAGAAATATCAATGCTCTCACTGTCATTTTGATACCAATCCTCAATAAAATCTGCCATGCCATCATCTTCATCATTGTCACACAAATCTTGTACTTTATCGTCTTTTGAATATAGATCTTTCAACCTTGCATATTCCACAAGATTACTTTTGCGTAGCCTCCTCATAGAAGCTTCTGATAAATGAGGTCTTACTGGCAATTGTGAATGGTGTGGAGGAATATCATCAACATTATACGTTGGAATCTACACATATAAATAAAACTCATTAGTATTCCATAAATGAATAAAAAGTAAACTTTAAATATGAAATTAAGTATATAAGTTATTTAATATGGATAGAAAATTTTTATTTTCTCTAGCTAAAAGGTGCTCTTGGAGGTCTACGCCATCCATAATTCACTAATAGTTCATCACCTGCATGTAATGTAGTAATAGCATTGACAACTATGTATCTTGATACATCTCTACTCATGTATGGTGATTCATGACTGTTGAGCCCATAAAAGTCATGTTGGTCAAAGTCAACTGCAGTCAAAGTCAACGGTCAAAGTCAACTGGTCAAAGTCTACAAGGTCAAAGGTCAAAGTCAATAGGTGCAAAGTCAAAGTGCAGGTGTCAAAGTGCACAGGTAGTGCACAATGAATTATCCACAAAGGGTAAATTGGAGAAAATAGGTTGCAGGTTGCAGAGGTACTTTCTCTAATTTCCCTAAGGTTCAAAGTGTGTTTTAAAGTGTTTTGGAAGGTTCAGGTGAACCCCCCTTATGTGCAAAAGTGAAGAATTAAAAGGAAATGTGAAGGCATGTGAAGCGGCAAAGTGTACGCACAGGCGAAAGTATGGCCCCCCATTAAAATTTTTGGTTTTAGACTAAAGTCACTACAGGACAAAACAGTGAGTAGTTGGCTGCCACTTGGGAGAGCCATCTTGGGACATCAAAGTGAGCACCAAGATTCACTTGCAGTTAGGAGCGTACGTGATCGACACACTGAAATCAAGGAAGAACCATTCTTGGACCAAGGTTGGGGTAAGCAAGAGAGCATAGGCTAAGTGGAGAAAGAGAGGGAAGTGCAAGAGACACCAGAGTACGTCGCACAGAAGTGGAAGTGCAAGGTGCATAGAGAGTGACCAAGGATTGTGGTGCAGAGAAGTGCTAAGCTATAGTTCCCCCAAGTATCTCAAGGTCCTTTGGCAGTGTACGCTTGCCGACAGCAGGTATTCACTCCTCCCCCTTTGTGGAAGCTTGGTGCAAGGTGTGCACAAGGAGAAGCTTGAAGCAAGTGGAGGTTTGTTGCAGAGGAGGTCGGCAGCAAGAGGACATTGGGATATTGGATATTTTGTAATTGGGCACTCTGCGGGATTGTGCACAGAGGTATTGGTGTATCTTGTATTTCAAACATTGTACTTTTCTTACTGTACTCAATCGAAGGCAGAGACTTCCAAGGTGTATTTTCTCTTTTGGTCCTTCCATTTTCTCCTACAAACCCTCAAACTCCTTCTTGTCAAAGAATCCCCCAACAAATTTGGCACGCCCGGTGGGACATCCAAGGAGCTTTGAGCATAGGAGACTATATATTGCCATTGAAGGACAACATTCCAGTGTCGACAACATTACTCCAGTGGGCCAAAAGGTATATCCTTTTATCAAGTGTCTCATTTTTATGTGGACTATGAATAGCTCATGACCGCGACCCGGTCACAAACCTTGAGAATCAAGTGCAAGCAGACAAGAAGAAAGACGAACCGAAGATCAACAAGTCCACTTTCATCGACTTCATCGGTAGGAAGCATGGCAGGGCAGGTGGACCTAGAAATCTTGCTCTCCAGGTTAAACATAAAATTCCCCTCCTTCAGAGGTTTAGCCCATGAGGACCCAGATGAGCACATTCGACGATTTCTTTCATTATGTAAGACTAGGGGACTAATGGGTAGGGAAGATGCTTTCTTGATACTCTTCCCCGCCACATTGGAGGGTCTGGCAGACAAGTGGTTTAGTCAATTTGCCGAAAATCACTTTACCTCTTGGGATATGATGAAAGAGGCCTTTAAGAATCAATTTCAACAGGGCAACACGGCTGAAATCATTATAGAAGAATTGGAAAACTTGAAGTTGGGTCCAGGAGAGAAGTTCCCCGAATTCGTGACCAGGGCAAAAGCATTAATGGCCAAATTACCGGATCCACCACACGACTTCTTTGTCAAGAAGTGGTTAGCCAAACCTTTACCTGTGGTCACCCAATGCAAAATAAAAGAGTTGGTGCTACCTACAGCCTCCATAGAGGAGTTCATCACCACGGCTACAAGACTGGAGCAAATAAGGCACCAATATGGGACAACTTCTTCACCACCAACATATGGTACAGAGATGGAGGATCCAGTGACCCAGCTGAGGAGGGAGTTGGAGGGCTTAAAGAGAAATAAGCCCTACAAAGAGGAGGAGACTGCTGTGGCTCAATTGAGAAGGGAGATTGAAGCACTCAAGCTTCAAAAGGAAGAGGAGGCCCAAGCAGAGGAATTAGCTCAGCTGCGACAGGAGTTGCAGGAGCTCAAAGGAGGGGGCATCAAGAGTGGTCTTTGGTGTTCCATGTGCAGCAAACAAGGGCATATAGTAAGTGAGTGTCCTCTGTTAAGTGTAACTTGCCAATTATGCAGGAAGGTTGGCCATGAGGCCCATGAATGCCAATCAAGAGGAATGCCTGCAACGACATACTGGACCCAAGGGGGACCCCCAACAACCACAAATGTGATGGCTGCACAAAATCAAGGTAATAACTACAACCCTAGACAGAGAAATAATTTTGGAAATGGGCCTAGGAGGCCAATAATCTGTTTTAGGTGCGGAGAATGTGGGCACTACCAAAGTAGGTGCACCCTACCAGAGAATGCACCTCCTTGCAGGAACTGCCCTGAGGCCAGAGACCATTATACATATGGTTGTCCTAAGAATCAAGCCTCTTCATCAGGGCCCCATATCCAAATGATTTCTGTGAAGGAAGAAGAAATGGCAAATCAAGTTAAGGTGCCATCACCATCTACCAGGGTGGTGCAGTTAGAAGAAATTGACTCTTTTACTGTGCAGACAAGAAGCAAGGGGATGGCTCCAGTGGACATGGGTCAAGAATCATTGATTAATGGATTAAACAGAGACAAAGGTGTGTCAGAAGACCTAGCCACCACAAGTGCAGACAAAAGGCAAAAGGAAAATTGCACAGGTACCAGTGATGCCATTGGACATGCATTCAGCAGGGCTCATGAGGAGTTGGATAAGTCAAATGGAGCCCAAGCTCTTAAGGAATCAGAAGCCTCCAGACTGCTCAAATCCATGAAAAAGGAGGTTAGTATTTTTGATTTAATAAAGATGGATGGGAAGTTCAGGTCAGAACTCTTGCAGATAATTGATGAAGCTTCCACTACAAGTTTGGTGGCAAAGACTGCTGTTGTACATGAAGGAAAAATTGTAAGGGAAGCACCCCTTACAGATTATAAAAGTCCTCGGCTGACAGTATCTATCAAGGGTCATGAATTTAAAGGAGTTATTGTGGATGGTGGTTCTGGCATTAACTTGATGCCTGAACACACAATGAAAAGAATTGGACTCCACCCTTCACGGCCTGCAAATTTCACTGTCACTTTGGCAGATCAAAGCAAAGTAAGGCCCTTGGGAGTAGTCCCAAAAGTCCCACTTGAAGTACAAGGTAATTTATTCATCCTGGATTTTGTGGTTTTAAGATTACCCCAGGTTGAAGGAGGATTTCCTCTCTTAATTGGACGACCATGGCTGAGGCACGCAAGTGTCATTCATGATTGGGGCAAGGATACTATGTGGGTACAAAAGAAAGGGCAGGAGCTGACACAGATTCATTTAGAAGAGGGCCCAGATAATCAAGGAAACACTAGCATGATGCAAGCAGTTGGCATTTGCATGGAAACAGAATCGGAGGATCAACCCCAAATAGATTTTGAGGAAGAAGAGGATATTCTAAATTGGCTCCAAGCAGGCAACTCTTCCTCTTGTTTTGGAATTTTTCTTAATAATTGTTGTACAATTGAAGGTTATGATGAAGATAAGGAAAAAGTCCAGGTTGATGGATTGGGAGAGCCCATTACAAACCACAGAAGGGGCAGGAAGACAACCCTCAAATGCATTTTTGAGGAGGATATGACCACTACAGAAAATGAAGTTAATAAAGCTAAAGGCAAGGTAAAAGATTCTAGTGAAGAGTGTTCTTTTCCAATTCAAGAAATACCTGTAGGATGGATGCAGGATAAGGAAGAACAGATTGAAATTCAAAACACCCCTGCTTATGAAGCAATGCAAGAAAAGCTAGAAGACAAAGACAAGGAAGGAGAGGAGAAGGAGGATACTCTGGTAGAGAGAAATCCTGTCCAAGAAATACAATTAGGCAATCAAGACAATGATCGGCCAGTTTTGGTGGCCACTTGGTTGTGGAGCCACCCAGGGCTCCTTGAAAAGGTAAAATCATTCTTGACCAAATATATAGATGTTTTTGCTTGGCATTATAAAGACTTAGAAGGAGTGCCGGCAACTTATGGAGAGCATAGAATCCCTCTGGTTGATGGAGCAAAACCTATAAGAGGGAAGAGTTATAGACTTAACCCAAAATATGCTGAAGCTGTCTATGTGGAAATCCAGAAGATGGAGGATGCAGGAATCATCATTCCTGTAGAACACTCAGAGTGGCTCTCCCCTATGGTTATAGTACCAAAGAAGAATACTAATAAAATCAGAATTTGTGTTGATTTTAGAGCACTCAATAAGGTGACCATTCCAGATGGTTTCCCAATGCCTTTTGCAGAACAGGTCATTGAAGAAGTAGCTGGGCATGCCTTATATAGCTTTATGGATGGATTCAGTGGATATAATCAAATATCAATACACCCAGAGGATCGAGAAAAGACTGCTTTTATCACACCTTGGGGAACATATGTGTATGTAAAAATGCCATTTGGGCTCAGAAATGCCCCAGCCACCTTTAACAGAACGGTCAATCTCATCTTTGGCCCCCTATTGCTGGAATCACTTAGAATCTTCATGGATGACTTCTCTTCGTTTTCAGGATCTCACAAAGAAACTCCTCTAGATTGTTTGGACCACCATCTGAGGCAGCTGCATAATGTTTTCAAAAGATGCAGAGAAACTAAGTTAAAGCTCAATCCAAACAAATGTCATTTTCTTGTGACAGAAGGAACTCTCTTAGGACATGTGGTGTCAGCTAAAGGTATGGCCCCGGATCCTGACAAAATCATTTCTATCTTAAAGTTGCCTAAACCTAAATCCCCTAAAGAGATCCAGAGTTTTTTGGGGCATACTGGATACCACAGAAGGTTCATTAAAATGTATGCAGAGATAGCTAGACCTCTGGCTAGACTTACAGGTAAGGAAGTACCTTTTAAATGGGAAGAAGAGGAAGAAAAAGCATATCAAACATTGCGGTCCAGGTTAGTGTCTGCTCCTATTTTGATCACACCTGAATGGTCAAGAATCTTTCATATACATGTAGATGCCAGTGCCTATGCAGTGGGGGCAGTTTTGACACAACCTAGTGAAGAATTTAAGATGGACAGACCAATTCAGTATGCTAGTAGAATTTTGACTAAGGCTGAAAGGAATTACAGCACCACTGAAAGGGAAGCCTTAGCAATGGTTTTTGCGGTCCAAAAATTTCGTCATTACTTGTTGGGAGTAAAATTCATTATTATAACTGACCACCAACCTCTCAAGTACTTGCTCAACAAACCACAAGCCACTGGTAGAATATGGAGGTGGTTATTGTTATTCCAAGAGTTCGATTTTTCTGTGGTCCACAGACCAGGTAAAGAGAATGTTATGGCGGATCACCTTTCCAGAATCAACATGATGGAGCAAGTTAGTGGAATCAATGATGATTTTCCAGATGCTCATCTGTTTGCTGTCCAGGCTCAAGGTTGGTATTATGATATCAAGAATTTCATTAAAACAGGGATGTATCCAGAAAAGGCTAGTGCTGTGCAAAGGAAGAGATTGCTACTCAAGAGCAGACCATACACCTTCCTGGAAGATCAATTATATAGACAGGGAAAGGATGACAGACTTAGGAAGTGCTTGGAGGAAGAAGAAGTGAGGAAAGTCCTTCACTCTGCACATGAAGGACCAGGTGGTGGGCACCTTCCAGGGCATATTATGAGTCAGAGGATATTAGATGCTGGTCTATGGTGGCCTACACTATTTAAGGATGCAGATGAATGGGGAAAGGCATGTGATGTTTGCCAGAGGTGTGGACCTAAGCCCACAACGCAGAGACATAACCCCTTGATTGTTTCCACTTCCTGGCAACCATTTGAAAAGTGGGGGCTGGATTTTGTAGGGCCCATCTATCCTCCGACGATTCCAAAAAGAGAGAAATATCTCTTGATAGCTACCGATTATGCGACCAAGTGGGCTGAAGCTATTGCTTCCCCCGACTGCACTGCCCAAACTGTTGCCGATTTCATTTATAGTAACATCATTTGCAGGTTTGGATGCCCATTTGAAATTTGTACAGATCAAGGTACACATTTTGTCAATAAGGTCCTGCAGGAGATTTTTAACAGGTATAGAATTCTACATAGGACTTCTTGTGCTTACTATCCAAGAGCCAATGGACAGGCTGAATCGACAAATAAAGTTTTGATCTCAATGTTAAAGAAGGAATGTATGTTACAACCCACTTCCTGGGGCATTGCTTATCAAGGTACCCTATGGGCATACAGGTTAGCTTACAAAGAGGCCACAGGATATTCTCCATTTCAACTGGTTTATGGAATATTGCCCATTGAGCCCTTTGAATTTTTACATGGCTCACCTAAGATAGCATACATGCAGGGCAAAAAAGACTGTGATATCTCTCAGAGAATAGGGGCCCTACATAAAGTGGAGGAGATTCGTCTCCTAGCAACAAAACAATTGATCGAGACTCAGATGAAGAGGAAAGAGGCACATGATTGACACCTTTGGAACAACAACATTGAAGCAGGCATGTTGGTTCTTCTCCATAGACCTAACCTTCATACACAACTGAGAGGAAAATGGCTTCCAAATTGGGAAGGACCTTATAGAGTCAAAACAATGCTAAACTTGGGTGCTGTGGAGTTAGAGACGCTGAAAGGAGAGGCCTTGCCACTGGTCAACATTTCAAGGTTGAAGGCCTATCATCAACACACTTAATGACGTATGGATCACCTGGAACTGTCAAATATGTCCAGGTTGTACATAACTTTCTCATCATATTTTGCTCAGTTTTAGTAGTTTTCCTTATCACTTTCATCTTTGTTATTGGTGTTTTTAGAAAACCTAGAAGATAATTCAAAACCACGGCCAAGCAAGCTCTTTTTTGGGAATTTTCTAGCAATTTTAGCATTTTTCTAGCAATTTTTATCCCTTTCCGATGTCTTTTTATTGCCCAATTTGAGGAATAAATGGAGGGTCTCTGTGGGTTGATGAAGGATTTTAGGCTCAACATGTAGAAAATTTCATCAGAATTTTTTCAGAATTTTTTTAGAATTTTTGGCCAATTTTTGGCAATTTTTTCAGATTTTTCATTGATTTTTCTCTAAATTGGGCTATTTAAAAACTCTATTAAAAAATAAAATAAAAAAAAAAAAAAAAAAAAAAAGCCCCCTAAGACTTTGCGGGTTCCCAAAAAAAAAAAAAAAAAAAAAAAAAAAAAAAAAAAAAAATATATATATATATATATATATATATATATATATATATATATATATATATATATATATATATATATATATATATATATATATATATATATATATATATATATATATATATATATATATATATATATATATATATATATATATATATATATATATATATATATATATATATATATGCCCCCCACCCCCCCCCCCGCCCCCCCCCCCCCCGCCCCCCCCCCCCCCCGCCCCCCCGCCCCCCCCCCCCCCCCGCCCCCCCGCCCCCCCCCCCCCCCCCCGCCCCCCCCCACCGACCAACCGACCAACCCCCCCCCCCCCCCCCCCCGCCCCCCCCCCCCCCCTCCCTATATAAAGACCCTCCCATTTTTCTTTTCGCCTCACCCGGCAGCCTGCGACCATACAGGTATTTATTTATTTCTTTCTTGTTTTTTCAATTATTTTTTTATTCTTTATTTTTTATTTTTTTATTTTTTTATTTTTTATTTTATTTTTTTTTTATTTTTTTTTATTTTACTTCTTTTTTACTTACTTCTTTATTTATTTCTTTTCTTTCTTTTTCTTTTTCTTTTCCATTTGTTTTTTGTATAGCATTTCTTTTTTTTCTGTGTTTATTTAATTTTTATTATTGTACCTCTCTGTTTTTATTGTTTTTACAGTCATTTTTAGGGTAATTCAGTGTGCCGGATCCAAATTTTGGGTCCTCCGTTCTCAATTATAGTGTTTTTCTAGAGTTTTTTCCGATTCCCTCTAGAGTTGACGTTTTAAGCCCTTGTTCTCTGTGGTTGCATATGGTTGCAGCACTTTGTGACAGCGTTTTCGTCTGCACATATGGCGTCTTCCGTTCCTCAGCAGGATTCATCACTGGCTACTGAGGCATACTCAGAATTTGCCCCTTCGGCCTTGGCTCTCGGTACTCTCCATCCTGAGGTAGGCCCCCTTCTCCCTAGGGCCACATCCCTATCTGCCCCCCTAGCCCCCAGCCCGCCCGTCCCTGTCCCTATCCTTTTTCCTGCCCCTAGGGCACCCCTTCCCCCCATTGCACACCCAGTACCTCGCGCACCAGTCCCACGCCCTGTCACACCTTCCACCCCTATCCATCTACCTAGTAGCCAGCCCTTCGCGGGTTCACTTCCGTGCGTATCCCTTTCAGGTTCCTCGATATATAGTCCCGGCTCTCTTCCCCCTGGTCACCACCTTCCCGTTACCGCACCCCACATATCAGTGCCGACACAGTCCGATGGGTCTAGTGGACACCCCGCTCGCAGCTCAGGTAGTCATTCCACCTCACCCGTTCCCCGTCCCCCGTCGTCCTCCATAGTTGACCACAGAGACCCATCTTCGACCATGTCCCTCCGATTGCATTTAGCTTTGCCTCCCATTCCGCTCATAGATCTCCTTCCAGAGGGTTGCCTACGTCAGGCAGGTCTGTGGCGCCTGGCCTCCCTCCTCTTATCCGAGGCAGAGGGGTCCGACATTCGAACGGCGCTGCTTGATTTCCCTCATTTTCCTTCCGGCTCACTCACCCCTGCGGTCGTCGCTGCGGGTATAGGTTCGAGCCTCACTTCGTTTCCTACTCCTCAGACCCCCTACTCGGGGTTATCTCGAGACGATACCATCGCTTTCTGCTTATCTTTATATGGCGTGGATGCCATCCCCACTCACTACCAGCTCGCCGTTCTACACTCGTTCATTTTCTTCTTTTTATTTCGTAGTCCATCCGCGGAACTTCCCTTGCATGATATCCATATAGCCGACCCGCTTTTCTGTTTTTTACATGGCCGACCCTTTCCCTATGGAACACTCATGTTCCAGTCATTTCTCCTTCGTTCTCGACGTTTCCATGATGGCCTCCATCGAGGCACTCGTTCCTTTTCTGTTTATTCCGCCCCCGTCTTAGCTTGGCTTTTCCATCTGCCTGGTACACGCGCCATAGCATCTAGCCATTGTATTGACCCCCCTCATCTTACACATTCCATTGCCCCTTCTCCCCACGCCCATCCTCCACCACCCCCTTCAAGGACAGCATCCCCTCCTCCTCCCGCTCGGAGAGTCCGTACCCGGCTGATAGATTCCTTTCCCACCCCCGTACATGCCTCACCCATCCCGTCACCCCCCCCCGGCAGGTGCCTCCCAGCCCCCCCCATCTCCTGCCATCTCTGTTGAGTCTGCCTCCACCTCCCATCCGCATCACTCGCCTCCAGCATCTCCCATTTTTCCTCAGCCTATTCCGGCACCACCACCCCCACCTCCCACATCGCAGCCTTCCATCCCTGCCAGCCTAGACGATGATCCACCTTTCTTGGGCCTACTTCGAGATGCGAGTGTCGTAGCGAGCGATGGGGCCGATGCTGCCCGTCTCTCTCTGGATTCTGTATCCGCGACGGCTGCGCTTCACCAGCAGTATGCTCAGACGATCGATCGTATTCGCGCGGCTGCAGCGGCTCAGTGGCAGACGTCGCGCGAGGCATTGCGGGCCATGCAGCAGGACCGCGACCGCTACAGAGATGAGGCTGATGCGGCGACTCGAGCTCTTATGGAGATCAGCCAGCGTGCGGCCTTAGGCATTTGCGATAGCCCGGCGTGTCGCTTGGTCCGACGCGAGCGCGATCATCTCCGCCGCTACCGGAGCCGGATTGCTGCTTGGACTGAGGAGGCAGCCATCATCCCTCCCGCCTCACCCGACTTACCTCTTCCTCGGGACGACGTTCCCCCTGGGGAGAGGCCGCCTTCTCCGCCGGCGCCTTAGTTAGATGTTCCGTCTCTCTTGCCTACTTCTAGGAGTTCTACACGCTTCGGTTTCCCTAGTTTCATTTGCTTTATCCTCGCCTCTTTTTGTTGTGAGGCTTCGTGTCGGATGCATATACTTATCTTTTGGATCTGTTGCCCCTCATTGGTTCCTGGGCACTTCATGTACTTATCATGGATAGTTGTTTCCTTGTTCCTTTTTGCTTTTATATGCGCTTCTGGTTCAGTATTCATGGTGTGTTCCTTGTGCACTCTCGGGTCTCTTATGGTTCGTTTTATTACTATGACTGTGTATTGGTTGGTCTCTTTCATTTCCCCACCCTCCACTCCCCATCATTTCCCACAAACCCCTCCCTTCCACACCTTTCCCCTCCCCACAGGGCTCAGGGCTCAGTAATTTTGGTGGATTTGGTTGCTGCTCAGATGTCCTCTTCCACTTCTACAGTACTTTTTTCATGGTGTCTGTATGCTCTCCGGGACGGAGAGCACATTAGGTGGTGGGCAACTGTTGAGCCCATAAAAGTCATGTTGGTCAAAGTCAACTGCAGTCAAAGTCAACGGTCAAAGTCAACTGGTCAAAGTCTACAAGGTCAAAGGTCAAAGTCAATAGGTGCAAAGTCAAAGTGCAGGTGTCAAAGTGCACAGGTAGTGCACAATGAATTATCCACAAAGGGTAAATTGGAGAAAATAGGTTGCAGGTTGCAGAGGTACTTTCTCTAATTTCCCTAAGGTTCAAAGTGTGTTTTAAAGTGTTTTGGAAGGTTCAGGTGAACCCCCCTTATGTGCAAAAGTGAAGAATTAAAAGGAAATGTGAAGGCATGTGAAGCGGCAAAGTGTACGCACAGGCGAAAGTATGGCCCCCCATTAAAATTTTTGGTTTTAGACTAAAGTCACTACAGGACAAAACAGTGAGTAGTTGGCTGCCACTTGGGAGAGCCATCTTGGGACATCAAAGTGAGCACCAAGATTCACTTGCAGTTAGGAGCGTACGTGATCGACACACTGAAATCAAGGAAGAACCATTCTTGGACCAAGGTTGGGGTAAGCAAGAGAGCATAGGCTAAGTGGAGAAAGAGAGGGAAGTGCAAGAGACACCAGAGTACGTCGCACAGAAGTGGAAGTGCAAGGTGCATAGAGAGTGACCAAGGATTGTGGTGCAGAGAAGTGCTAAGCTATAGTTCCCCCAAGTATCTCAAGGTCCTTTGGCAGTGTACGCTTGCCGACATCAGGTATTCACTCCTCCCCCTTTGTGGAAGCTTGGTGCAAGGTGTGCACAAGGAGAAGCTTGAAGCAAGTGGAGGTTTGTTGCAGAGGAGGTCGGCAGCAAGAGGACATTGGGATATTGGATATTTTGTAATTGGGCACTCTGCGGGATTGTGCACAGAGGTATTGGTGTATCTTGTATTTCAAACATTGTACTTTTCTTACTGTACTCAATCGAAGGCAGAGACTTCCAAGGTGTATTTTCTCTTTTGGTCCTTCCATTTTCTCCTACAAACCCTCAAACTCCTTCTTGTCAAAGAATCCCCCAACAATGACTATTTTCACGCTCCTCAAATGTGCAATTAGTCCTTGAACTATTATGTAACCCTCGACTACTATTTATTAAACCTGCTATATTTCCATGTGTGTAAGGTCTTCCATCAATATATAATCTTTCATTTTTTGCATGTAAAATCCTTCTACTAGTAAGGGATGCTACGTTCAAGCATATTCCATAAGTACTCATGCTTTGAACATAACCTGAAAGTCGATGCCAATCTCCCCATCCATATATAGGACCACAAAATGACATAAGAGTGACTTCAGAGTTCGGAGGCACATACAAATCCTCTACAATAAAGAGACCACGACTAGCATTAGTAATAGTGGATGGAGCAATCATATAGCGATTACCCCAAAAGTTGAAAACCTCTCCATCTAAAGGAAGTGGTCCTCTATTCCATCCTCCATATCTTCTTCTATCATATGTTTGTACTAAAGAACGATCATGAGCTGGCAATGGATAATCTCCAGCCGTTTCAATCTCTAAACGAGGAGGTAGAGGATTTCTAGAAACCTCTACTTGTAATTGATGAACAGCAAGTCCATGACGTGTACGAGGTATATTAACGTTATGAGAAAAATTATCATCATCATCATCATCGAGCAAGTATTCCTATATATCAACAGTAATTTGATTTTGTATATGGTTTTTAAATAAAATAATGACATTAATTTATATAAAAAATACATACCCAAGCATTATCATGTTGACCAGGTGATGGTGCACGCTCAAAAGTACATTACTCTACCTCATGTTCAATACATTCCAATCGTGGTCTTCGATACGTGCCATAACAAGAGTTACACCAACATATAATATGCTCTTGATAGTAAAATTCATCATAATTCCTATCGGAGGACACATGTAAAGTCATTGCATGGGTAGGAGGTGGTGGAGTACAATCTGATTGATCGAAATCTGATTATAATAAGAAACAAAAAATTATATAAGTTTTGTATCCATCAAATATATTTAAAATTAAATGTTTGATATACTTACAGTATATAGTCGTTGCACGATGAGGAGACGGTGGTGGAGTTCCATCTGATTGATCAGAATCTACAAATAATGTTATTTGATATTAATAATCTGATTATTTACATACACAAAAAATTCACATATACATATTTACACATACACACATATTCACATATACACATTTACACATACACATATATTCACATATACACAAATACACATTATTGTGGGATAAATGCATGTATTTTGCATGAATGAGTGTATATGCATGCATGTGTGTGTACGTATATATGTGGATATGTATGTGTGTTTATGTTATATGTATGTATATGTGTATATGTATGCATATATGTATGCATATATGTTTGCATGTATATGTGTATGTGGGTATGTGTATGTGTATGTGTGTGTATATATGTGTACGTATTCTGATTTTTTTTTTGTTTGAGGTTAAATTAACAAGAGATATTGTATGGTGGAAAAAAATAAGAGGCGACCTAACATACCACGTTTTTTCATAGACAACTACGTCTTCAGGAGTCATTTCCTCAGCAAAAGTACACAATTTAATAGTTTATATTTATAATTTTCATATATCTTAGTAATTTTTTACATTTAATTTATTTATTTCTTTTTTCTTAAATAAACAGGCTACTACAAAAAAGTGAGTGGAGTCGGGCCACACATCGAACCTAGGCCAAATGGGCCATCATGATTTTGTAGCTACATTTTTAAGTATATGTGTTATTGTGAGTATATTTTTTATTTTAGTTAAAATGCAAGCAACTAATCTTTTTTATTTGTTTCAATGCAGCGAAAGGATTATGGCCGATATCCTACAAAACATGAGATGGATTATGCTACACATTTTGGATATCGGCGTCTGAGCGAGTATATGCGAGATCATCCGGATGCCTTTGTAAGTATTATTAAATTTTATATAATTATTTTATTTTTATGAATGGTTTAATTGTTTTACTTATTTATGTTTGTCATATGTAATGAAGGAGTATTATGGAGAGGCAGATATGGATGAGGTGGAGAGATAAACACGGAGGGACGATCTCGATCGTCACAGGGTGATCATGATGATGAGGATGAGGATGATCAAGATGATCGTGATGCTGATGATGATGATGATTAGGACTCTAGTTGATTATGACATTGGATTATATGTATTTACATTGATATATATATATATATATATATATATATATATATATATGTATATATATATATTATCTATATATTTTTTATTTCAGTTATGTTTTGAATTGTGTGTATGGTATTAAGTAATGAAGAGTTTTGTTCTATTGATTGTTATTATTGTTTATATTAAGCATGTGTTTTAATACTTTAATTATATAATTCATTCATATGTGTGTATGTAAGTGTATATGTATGTATGTGCATGTGTATGTGTGTGTATATGTATGTATGTGCATGTCCATGTGTAAGTGTATAGTATATGTTATGTGCATGTATATGTGTATATGTATGTATGTGCATGTGTATATGTGTGTGTACATATGTGCATATATATGTGTATATATGTGTTTCATGTATGCATATGCATGTGTATATGTATGAAACATGCATGTGTATGTGGATGCATTTCCATTTGCATCCATGTGCATGCATGTGGATGTGCATATACATGTATTTACGTATATGTTAATGTGTATATATATATATATATATATATATATATATATATATATATATATATATATATATATGCAATAATGCATGCATGTAAGTCTTTTTATGTGGTTGTAGAAATGTTTGTGCATATGCATGTGTATGTGTGTGTATGTCTAAGTATATGTGCACATGTATCTGTGTGTGTATATGTGTGTGTATGTGCATGTGTATATGTGTGAACGTGCATCTTCATTATGTATAAGTGTATATGTGCATATTAATAAGTGTGAGTATGCTATCTAATGAAAATAACACAATTCAAATGATATACAAAGAATAGAAATCGTACTTACAATAGTTAGCCATACTTTTTGCTTGGTTAGCTTCTTGAGTAACCTACAATAAAGAGAGAGAGAGAGAGAGAGAGAGAGAGAGAGAGAGAGAGAGAGAGAATTCAAAGAGAGAAAGATGTAGAAAGAGAGAAACAGAGACAAAGAGAGACAATAAGATAGAGCTTAGGCAAAACAACAATTCTGCACATACTTGCTTCAGCTCGTAAGCGCAGCGCAATTGCGAATATTGGAGAGCTCTTCGATCAGATGCATGAAAATTCCGATTGAAGAGCCTCCAACATTTTAATTTTTTTTTGTCAACAGACCCTCGTGTAAGGGATGGTAACGCGTATTAAAAACCACTGGAATTGGCATCGCATAAGTGACATTTTTTAACATCGCTTATGCTACATTTTTTTAGCATTGCTTATGCGACGCTTTTTAAAACCGTCACCTTAGCGACGCTCTATGCGAGCGTCGCACACCCCGTCGCAATGTATGTCGAAAAAAACATCGTTTTGTTCGTCATTTAATCGACGGTTCGCGTGTGATGCTCATTGCGACGCATTTTGCAATTTTATAGCGACGAAATTGTGTCGCCTTAACCGTCGCTATGCGCCCGTATTCCTTGTAGTGGCATGAGCTACCAAGCACGAAGCAAAACAATTGGTGGACACATGAGTGTCATAGCAACTTGTCCAATTTGAGTAGGAAAAAGCAGTAAACCTGGTAGTAATGATCCCCTTTTGGGATAAAACAATAAAACTCACTGGGTATCCCTCAAGTAGCAAAAGATGTGCTTAACTTCCTACCAATGCTTAACATGTGGGCAATGCGTAAGCATGCTCATCTGAGAGACAACAAACTCCATATCAACCTGAGTTATGCATAAGTAAATCAAGCATCCAACAAACTACTAATAGAGGAAAACATCAAATGCATCTCTAGCATCATGAGGACTCAATGGTAAAATTGCTTCCATGGGACTGACAATAGGTTTGCAATCTTCAAGGCCAAAACATTGCAATAATGTGTCAATATATTTTGTTTGACATAAAGCTATTCCCCCATCAACTTGCATAGAGTGAATGCCCAAATAATGATGCAAATGCCCCGAATATGATATCTCAAAAGAGGAATGCAGATAAATCTTAGGATCACTAACATCTTAGTTAAGCAATAAAATTCTCATTAGGAACATTGAGTAGCATGTCATCAACATATACAACAATAATCAGAATTACATCATCAACATGCTTAACATATAAGGTGCTCTCAGTTGGATTGTTCTCAAAACCATGTGCTAGCAAGTAGGCATGTATCGTCTCATACCAAGCACATGGTGCTTGCTTCAAACCATATATTGCCTTTTTCAATATACACACCTTGTTTCCATGTCCTTTTTGCACAAGCCATGGGGCTAAAAAACATATACTTCTTCATGTAAATCATCATTCAGAAATGCAATTTTAATGTCCAATTGATGTACATTCCAATCATGATGAGGTGCAAGTGCACAGTGAACGATGGTCATTCGGCATGTGGGAGCAAAGGTCTCATCGAAATCAATGCCTCTCTATAGAGCATAACCTTTGGTAATAAGCCTAGTCTTACACGTGCCAACTTTTCCATCAAGTTTACGTTTCAACTTGTATATCTATTCAGTTCCAATGGCCTTTTACCTCGAGGCAAGTCACGTAAAAACCAAGTACCATTCTTCATAATAGCATCATATTTAGATTCCATAGAAGCCATTCAAGTTTTGGGATTTTGTGCTTCATCAAACGAAATAAGCTCATTCCCATCACAAAGACTAGAGACAACCACTGCACAACAATCTGATGCAAATAAAGAACTATGAGATTTTGAAAGAGTATGATATGATAAAGTTGCATCTAATTTTCTATCTCTCAAAGTTTGCACCAACCATCTAGGCATAGCTTTTGCCTCTTCAAGGTGATCCCTCTCATCAACAAGTGCATCATGTAAATCTACATAAGAAATGGAATGATCTACATCATCATTTGGAACCATTAAAGGTTAAGAAATTGCCTCATTTGGACTAGCACTTGATTGTCCACTTGTAAAAAGAGGCAGCAAAGTGTCACACACATCTTTCAATCTATTTGATGTCTCCTTGGTACATGAAATTAATGGTTGAATTGCATCTTCTAGAAAAACAACATTGTGATGCGTTTAGTATATGGGCGATATAGACCATAGCCTTTGCTTTTAGAATTGTACCCAAGAAAAATAAGTTTCATTACATTATCATCCAATTTTCTATGTTGTTATTTAGGCACTAGTGCATACACGAGACAACCAAAGACACATAGGTGAGCAACATATGGTTTGCAACCAAGCCAAGCCTCATGTAGAGTGATAGAATGCAATGTTTTGGTGGGGATACCTGTTAAGTACACATGTTGCACACATAGAAGCTGTAAGCTAGAAGCTATGTGATAAAGTTTGAGTTTTGATAATACACATTGCCATTTCCATGAGAGACATGTTCTTTATTTTAGAAACTCCATTTTTTTGAGGTGTGTATGGCACTATATACTAACATTTTATCCCATTCTCAACCAAAAGCGCATTAAAATCAGAAGACATGTGTTCTGTCCCCCGATCAGAATGGAGGGTGTCCAATTTACATGTTGACAGATTTTTAGCCATAAGAAAAAGCTATTTAAAGCACACAAACACTTTCGCTTTGCCTTCAATAGATACACATATGCATGCCTAGAAAGGCCATCAATAAAATTCACAAAGTATAGGTAGTTCCCAAATGAAGGTATTTGCATAGGACCACAAACATCACTGCAAACAAGTTATAATTTATGAGTAGTTCTAGTTGGAATGTATTTTAGGAAGGAGGAATGCTACAATTGGCCCAAAATAAAACTTTCATATGCATGTTTAGAAGATGCCTCAATTTTGGGAAGAGATTTCACCATTTCTAATTTCTAGAGGGGATGCAAACTAGGAAAATTTAGATGACCAAAGCTTTGCATCTGAGATAGCCTATAATTCATGAACTTCACATGCTAAATCATTAATAGATTTTGCATTGCCTATGAGATAGAAATGCCAAAGGTAATAATAACATCATCATACAAGAGATCATGAACTATACATCTATCATCAACAAATTTGACAACTAAGCCAATCTTGGTTAATGCTGAAATTGACAACATGTTTTTCTTGATCCATGGCACATATAAAGCATTGAACAATGTGAAAGATCTACTATCAATAGTAGTCAAAATGATCTTCCAACTCCCATTATAGGATAAGGGAGTTTTTAGTACATGTGATAATATTCCCTGTAGGGGTAGGCTCAAGTGAAGTGAAGAATCTATGCTGTGAGGTAATATGTTTTGTTGCAACACTATCAAAGTACCAAACATCCAAGACTACTATATAGATACACTGCTCATGAGAAGATCATTCATAGCTGAAAATAGTAGTAAATGCCCATTCTTCATTCTGAACAAGATTAACAGGCTTTGTTTTAGGTGTAGATGCCTCTATAACAACCACTCCAACCTCTTTCTTCTTTGCCTCCTTTGGAGACATTTTAGGATAAATCCTTATGATATGATCATTCGCCTTATAGTACTTGCAAAATTGTTTTTGCTTTTGTGTTTTCTTGTCATCTTTTCTTCCTTCTTTGACTGTGTAGTATTAGTAATTTTTTTGGCTTACTAGTAGATTAGCTCCAATTATCTTTGCCCTTCTAACTAGCTAAGAAAGCTTGATCTACAACATGCATCATTGACCTATTCTATCTTGATTGATCTTCCTATAGCAAAACAAAGAATAACTCCTCAAATGTTAAGGCATTTGGATTGCCTTTCATCATGAATCAAAGAATAGAAACAAAACTCTGATATGAATCTAGAAGATTGCTAAGAATAGTCTACATAAGTGAACAATCTAGAAAGATTTCATCAACAAAAATCAGCTACTCCTTAAAATCTTTGATCTTTTTTATAAAAATTCCCATTGAATCGCCTTCATTCATATGCTCACTCTCTAGTTGTTTTTGGATATAAGCAACATGAGCCTCATTTCTTGCCTAGTATAATGTTGTAAGAGTATCCCAAGCATTTTTTGTTGTCTTGCAAGAGGGAATGTGAGGGCTAATGGCACATTTGACAAAAAAGCTATCAATGCATGTGCCTGTGCATCTCTTCCATCCCAATGAAGTTTCTCTATAGTAGGTGTAGCAGGAACCACAACACGACTAGGAAATTGAAGATCATAATCTTCCACAAGATCTGCATTTCCTTCAGTAATTATATTTGTGAATGTAGTAGGACATGTTTCAACGTCGTGCACAATATTCCACATCCCTTTTGGTATCAATACATGAAACATCACATATGCCCATAATGGGTATTTATTACCATCCAACTTATCCTAAACAACCAATATATGGAATACATCATTGCTTTCAATCAATTTTCATATCATTTGACCTAGCAATTTGTGAGATAAGTCCTCTCCAAGGAACCTATGTTTGCTGACTGTCTTCTTCCTAAAAAGTCGTGATTAGACCCCTAAGTTCTTAATGTGATTTCTCATCATATACCCATCCTAAATTAGTGTCATAACTTCCTATAGCAAGCTTATGACTCTAATTAGCTATGTATAAAAGATCTTGGGTCAATTTCAATGAGTGAGTGAGCATTGAGTGAATTACTGAGCAAGATCAAGTTCCAAAATAGTAAGTTTTTGGAAGTCTTCAATCTTGGAAGTAGTCTGTTTTGATGCTCCAAGGTACATTATGGATCAAAATGCATATTTGGGAAGCTAAAGGTGTCTACTAAGGTACTCTGAAGCTACATTGGCAGGTGTCAAGCAGGATTTGTGCAGCATCATTTTGGAGTGTATCCAACCATCTCCTCATAGTCTCCTCCACAAGTGTAGCTTCATTGAGACCATTCGAGGGGCATGTCTACTAGGTACTCCTAAATTTTGAGCCACTTGTTCAGCTAATTCATCTATTGAGGTCATGGTTTGGATGACAAGCTAGTAGGACAATGTAAATACTTATAGAGTTTAGAGAGTTCTAACTCATTACCCAGATTATCCACAATATCAATACACATTTTGATGCATTGCTCTATGGTTCGGGGTTCCTTAAGATAGACATATAACTATAGCTTTGAACTTAATGGGCCATCAAAAAATAAGGAAACTTTCTTAGCCTAAGTAGGTAACTCTAGAATTACACATATTTCAATGTATTGTCTAAACCTATGTCCTCCTAGAATAACAATTTTTTGTGGTGTTTGCTTTAAGCTATGGATCAATGATGAGGTATTGTGTATGATCCCAGACTTGGTGAATTCTATAATGAATGCACCTAGTTATTGGTTAATATCCTTGAATTGACCTAGATGTAAGGGTTGGAACCATGTCAAGGTTGTACTCTTCAAGGTCAGTCCAAAAGCATTCTATTGTGTGAATAGATCCTCGACATGTTCAATTTAACTCTTAACACTTGCTTGAATTTAGCCACATGAAGGTATGGATATCCCATGCAATCAAATTAATTATTCATGGATTTCACTAATTGAGTGGGTTTCAAAATTCTCGGATGTTCTCTTGGTCTAGGCAATAGGAAATCATCCATGCATCTTTGATGCCTAGTCTGCTCTGTTGGTGTCTAGTCTAGATCTCTCTCTTCCCATGATAAGCACAAAGCTCACTTCTAGTCACTCTTTGGACTTCTCTTTGTGTGCTCATGCTGACTATGGGGTTCCACAAACCTATATGAGGGGAAAATAGGTTCATCCTTCCATGTGTAGGCATGCGTACTATGATCCATGTTTACAAGCATCCTTTTAGAGGTGTTATCCATGTAAATAACCTTCCCTAGAACATCAAGATCCTTGAATTCCTATATGATTACTCCCTCTACTTCAGTAGGCTTGTTGGATTTAAACCTCCAAAACGCTTTGTTAGTCTCCTTGTTAACAAAGAGATATATATTCTTTTCATCCTAAGGAATCCACTCTGAAGTTATGATTCGAGATACAATCGACTTGCCTCTAGGAGTTCTAGGCTCTCTTTCTCTCTTTTTTTGATCTAAGTCTCCTATTTCCAACTCAGGGATGATTGATCCAAACTTATCTATCCTATGAGGTAAGCTGGTTACCACATACATGGTTCCTTGCTTGCCAATATAAGATCCCTCTTTGAATTTGACCACAAGCTGATCATTTCTAAAGGGGTAATCTAGGTTTTGAAGCTAGACCACCGATTGTCTCAAACCATCCTCATAGATGTGAGCACCTAAACAGTTGGTTTCGATATACTCCAACAAAAAATTACACCGATCAATGTTATTGGATTAGTAGTAGACTCTAACAGAAGTACAATTACTACATCCCTAATAAAAGTAGTAATTACAGCTCAAGCCTTACAACAAAACCAAGGCATAGGTCAAGGGAAGAGCCTAAACAATAGTGAGATTGAGAGCACAACTGAAAAAAGAACAAAAGCCTAGAAAGATAGTTATGAACGAATGAAAAGACAATGAACAAAGAAAATGAGTTAACTATAAGAATGCCTAAGAGAGACCAAAGATAAACTTATGGAAATTGCATCTCAGACACACTCTCACAAATTACCACCATCACCATCACCATCTAATCACCCTCACACAACCCTATCACCACCCAGAGCACGATCAATTTTAGCAGATCCTACTCTTGAGGATTTAGATATGATGCTTAAAGCATATCATGCCATAATTCAAGAAGGGCCAAATGTGACAAAACATGAAAAGTGTTACCCTAGAGCTGACCTATAGATTGAGAGAACCAAGATGTGTGAAAAAAATGGTAGAATTGGCAATGAAGGGATAGGCCTTCCCCCCAAGGAAATTTAGGCTCCTAATTCTACTGATCCTCGAATCCCTATGCATCAATACTCACAAAACTTCCTTCTAGAAATTCAACAAGAGAAATGGTCCAAGGAGAGTGAGAATCCCCCTCAAATTGAGTTGATGGATCGTCTTCTGGATCAATTTCCACAATACATTCCTTCTATATATGCAAAGCAAGAGGTTGCTGAGTCTAGTGAATGGTTGGATTTGAGTCTAATTCCTTGCAAAAATTGGCTCATTTCATGGGCCCATGGGAGTCTAAGACTATCCACATGAGAGCACCCATGGTTATGGTAAGAAATGGATCCTCAATTGTACCTAGGAACCCAAAGGTAGTAAAGAACACCAAAGTGCAGTTTCATCTCACTTTTGAAGAACTACTCAAAATTAAACTAAAACTATTGAAACACATAGCTAATCAAGTGCCAGAAGTAGCTAGATCTCATTCCCAAGTAGGCTCACACAAGGCTGTACTAGAGATACTCTTGGAGAAGATAGGAAACATGAGCAAAGGAGAAGAAGGAAATACTTATCTCCCTACTAGTTATCAGGATTATACAACAAAAGCTATCTTAGACTCAAGTGCATATGTTGCGATTGCGACCACCTCCTTACGGAAGCATTGGGGCAAACCAGCACTTAGATCCTCAAGAATGAAGTTGCAAATCGCAGATGAACACATTGAGAAACCCCTAGGATTGTTGAAAAGAATAATATCTTACCACTTCTGGTGTGGAGTTTGAACATTCTTTTTCTATATGTGAGTTTGGAAAAAATCATGTATACAAGATATTTTAGGTAGACCATCAATGAGACAATTGTAGATAGTGCAAGATTGGGGAACCAATTTTTTGTACTTGCAACATTTATGAGTCACCACTAAGGTCAATGTCAAGGACTATTCACATAGAGATGTGCCCCTTATACAATGGAACCTCATCCATAGAACATGAGATGGCACGGAGTCAGTGCACTCCATAAGATCAAGATCCTCATGGATGCATCAAGATACTCACTTATGGATTTTCAAAGTTGCAGTTGAAGAAGAGAAAAGAATTTCTACTCGAGAAGTAGGTGTTGAGAATCATAGATCAATACAAGACCCAACCTATGCACCACAAAGTGTTCTTAGAGAAAGAATCCAAACCTCATGGCTCAACAAAAATTCTAGCCACCATGGACATAGCGGTCAATGAGGAACAATGGACACCACACTGTGGTGAAGATGGCTATGACATCTTAGTCTTCATGATTGAAACCAAGGAAGATAATGACAAAGATGAAGATTCCATCCTCATGGAGCATTTCTATGATTTAGAAGAAGAGTACCTTTATTTGATAGAAGCCAAAGCTCAAGGAGATGAAATACCAAATCTACAAGAAAAGGTGATAGAAAAGAAGAGGAACCAAAAAGAAGAAAAGAGAGAAACCAAATCATGAGCCCTTCGACGAAGAAAACCTCTTTGAAGTCCTAGAGAACTTCAAGTACAAAATAGAAGATAAAAAATTCATGATCAGGATGCCTAATAGGGAATCACTCACAAGAGTGGCATACAACAACAAAGAGAGAACTAAGAAAATTGTTGTAACCATATAAGAGAAGGAAGAATGATGCATGTACATAGGATATGACCTAACTGAAGAAGAAGAGAAAGAGTTATCTGAGGAAACAACTACTCCCGAATCAAGAGAGGCGAAAAAACAATTGGGGTACCAAACAAAAAAGCAAAAAGGCGCTTTTTTGTTTTTCTCTTCCTTCTCTTACTCGATTTCAGTTTAGCATTGCTAAGAGAGTATAGAGGTGTGTTTGCATGGAGCTACAAAGACTTGAAAGGAGTAGACCCAAATATTTTTTCACACAAAATTCCCATGTCTTTGGAAGCAAAGCCAACAAAGCAAAAACCATATACATATAATGATAACTACGCAGCCAAGATCAAAGAAGAAATTGATCATTTGATAGAAGCAGGATCTATCTATGAAATTAAGCATATCGAATGGGTATCCACCATTGTGCTAGTGCCTAAAAAGAACAAAAAAGTGCAAGCATGCATTAACTTGAAGAAGGTTAACACAGCTACCATCAGAGATAGCTATCCACTTCCTATCACAGAACACTTATTGGAGCATGTAGCATGCAAGGAAGTCTACAGCTTCCTTGATGGATTTTCAGGCTCCAATAAAGTAGCTATAGCCCTTAAAAACTAGCATATGAAGGCTTTTGCCACAAGGTGGGGCATATTTGCATTTTGTGTGATGGCATTTGTGTTGATATATTTTGGTAGTGATGTGTGTGAACACACTAGGACCACCGGGGCACTTTTTTCCCTCTTTAGGAGGTTTTTTCCCCCGGCTTGTATATACGCCTATTGCCCTAATGGGCTACTTATCTTTGTACATTCTCTAGTAATACATTCAGTATTGTGTGTTTGTGCTCCAAGCTTCTTCTTCTTCCTTGTGCTATTCGCGTGCTTCCGCAGACGTCTAACTCCAACAATTGGTATCAGAGCAGGTCATCGCTTCATCTAGGGCGCCGTCGACACTCCTCCGTTTGCAGTCTCAAAATCGCACGAATTTTGGTGAGCATACTCAGTCTGTTTCAGAGATCAAAATAGCTTCGCGGTGTCGTGCCAAAATCGCGATTTGAGCTCGTTTCGGCCTCCGAACGCATTATCGCAGCACTTGTGCAGGCTATTTCATCTTTTTGTGCCAAAGGTATATACCAGTTTCTGTTCGCCTGTATAAGCGTCTCAAAGTCTGCTACAAGTCTAGTAGAACTCCTCTCGGCAGTTCTGTTCAACTTTTTGAGATACAGTCAATTTTTTGCATCAAGGTATTTTAGTCACCGGCCATGGCTGAAAGCAGTGATGTATTCCGTATGTTGGCTGTTGAGGATAAGTTGGATGGTACCAACTACCCATTATGGGCTTATATGATGCGACATGTATTGGTTGCAAAAGGATTGTGGAACATTGTGCAGGGTGTTGAAAGACGTCCTGCTACACCTGTAACAATAGGTACTACAAATATAGGTGGTGGAGCTGATGAAGATGATGTCAAAGATGATATTCCGCAGATTTCATTTATGCTTCTGTTTCTACTCCACCTACTGCAAAGTAGATTCGTTGGGATGGCAGAGATGCCTAGGCACGTGCATTTAATAGCTTTGTCTGTCAAACGTGCCATTATTCCTCACATTTGCTCTTGCAGAACAGCTAAGGATGCTTGGGATACACTTACCACATTGCACCAAGCTAGGAATGAGGCTCGTGTTGCTTACCTCCGAAAACAGTTGGAGAGTGATCACATGAATGAAGGTGATTCTATGGACAATTTCCTAACGAAGATCAAAGACTTGAAGGAACAGTTGATTTTTGTTGATGAGGTTATACCAGATAGCTTACTTGTGCAGACCATTCTGAATGGTCTTCTTGATTCATATTAGAGTTTTGCTTCTACTCTTCGGTTGATGATGAAAGGCAATCCAAATGCCTTATCATTTGAGGAGTTAGTCTCTGTTCTGTTGTAGGAAGATCAGTCCAGGCAGAACAGGTCCATTATGCGAGTTGCAGATCAAGCTTTCCTGGCTAGTCAGAAGGGCAAAGGAAAATGGAGCTCTTCAACTAGTAAGCAGAAATCTACAAATTCTGCATATTTGAAGAATGAAGATAAAGATGAGAAGAAATCAGAAAAGCAATTTTTTTTTTGTAAGTACTGTAAAGGGAATGATCATATCATAAAGAACTGTCCAAAACTGGCTGCTAAAGAGGCAAAGAAGAAAGAGGCTGGAATGGTTGTTGCAGAGGCCTCTACACCAAAAACAGAGTCTTCAAATCTTGTGTAGGAAGAAGAATGGGCGTTTACTACTGTCTGCAGTTTTGACCCATCTTCTCATGAGCAGTGCATGTCTGCAGTAGACTCAGATGTTTGGTATTTTGAGAGTGGGGCGACCAAACATATTACCTCGCAGCGCAGTTTCTTCTCTTCACTCGAGCTTGCCCCTACAGGGAATACTGTTACATGCGCCAACACCTCCACTTATCCTGTTATGGGAGTTGGTAAGATCATTTTGACTACTGTTGATGGTAGTTCTTTCACTTTGTTAGATGCTTTATTTGTGCCAGGGATAAAAAAGAACCTGTTATCGGTTTCTGCATTAGCCAAGATTGGCTTGGTTGTGAAATTTGTTGATGACAGGTGTACAGTTCATGATCTATCAAATGGCGATGTGATTATTGCTTCTGGCATTTTATGTGGTGGGCTGTATAAGCTCATAGACTATGAAAGATCTAAAAATGATTTGGCATGTGCAGTAAATGATTCTCAGGCTATGTCAGATGCAAAGCTTTGGCATGCACGCTTTGGTCATCTGAATTTTGCTAGTTTGCTACGCTTGCAGAAATCTGAAATGGTGTCTTCTTTGCCCAAACTTGAGGCACCTGGAAAACATGTTTGTGAAGGCTGTATTTTGGGCAAAATGCAAGATTCCTCCTTTCCAAAAGATGGTTCAGTTCGGGCTACACAAAAATTGCAGCTTGTACATAGTGATGTCTGTGGTCCTATGCAGACACCCTCTTTTGGAAATTACCTTTACTTCGTGACTTTCCTTGATGATTTTTCCAGGCATGCATGGGTATATCCACTCAAAGCAAATTCCGAAGTGTTCATGTGCTTTAAACAGTTTTTGGTTTTGGCTGAAAATCTGTCAGCATGTAAAATGGGCACCCTCCATTCTGATCGAGGGGGGGAATATATGTCTTCTGATTTTAATGCATTTCTGGCTGAACGTGGGATAAAACACCAGTGTACAGTGCCATATACACCTCAACAGAATGTAGTTGCTGAACGGAAGAACAGGTCTCTCATGGAGATGGCGAGGTGTATGGTCAAGAGTCAAGCTTTACCTCATAGTTTCTAGCTTGAGGCTGTCATGTGTGCAGCATATGTACTGAACAGGTGTCCCACTAAAGCGCTGCAGTCTATCACTCCATATGAGGCTTGGCATGACCGCAAGCCATCTATTGCACATCTACGTGTTTTTGGTTGTTTGGCATATGCACTAGTGCCTGAACAACATCGTAGAAAATTGGATGATAAGGCAGTAAAATGTATTTTTGTTGGGTATTGTTTTGAAAGTAAAGGCTATCGTCTGTATCATCCACAGACTAAACGCATTCTGGTTAGCCGTGATGTTGTCTTTGTGGAAGATGCTATTCATCCATTGCTTTCATGTACTAAGGAAACATCTGTTAGCTCCAAAGACATGTATGATACTTTGATGCCTCTTTTTACAGGTGGACAGTCTAGTGCTGGTCCTAATGAGGCAACTTCTCAACCTTTGCAGGTTTCATATGATGATGCAGATCATTCCATTTCTGATGCAGATTTACCTGATGCACTTGTTGATGAGAGAGCTAATATTGAGCAGGCAAAAACTATGCCAAAATCGCTGGTGCAGACTTTGCGTGACAGCAAATTAGATGCACCTTTGTCATATCGTACTAGCTCAGGCTCTCATAGTGCCTCCTTTGCATCAGATTGCTATGCTATGGCTGCATCTAGTCTCTGTGATGAGAATGAGCCTGTTTCTTTTGATGAAGCATAGAATTCAGAAAATTGGATGGCTGCTATGCAATCTGAATATGATGCTATAATGAAGAATGGTACATGGTCTTTATGTGACTTGCACCCTGGCAAGAAGGCCATTGGCACTAAGTGGGTATACAAGCTGAAGTGTAAACCTGATGGTACAGTTGACAGGTATAAGAGTAGGCTTGTTGCAAAGGGTTATGCACAGGAAAGAGGCATTGATTTTGATGAGACCTTTGCACCTACATGCCGTATGACTACTGTTCGGAGTATTTGTGCACTTGCAGCCCATCATGGTTGGAATGTACATCAGTTGGACATTAAAACAGCATTTCTGAATGGTGACTTGCATGAAGAAGTGTATGTTTTTCAGCCCTGTGGCTTTGTGCAGAAAGGGCATGAAAACCAGGTGTGCAGGTTAAAGAAGGCATTATATGGTTTAAAGCAACACCACGTGCTTGGTATGAGAAGATACATGCCTATCTGGTTGCACATGGTTTTGAGAACAGTCCGAATGAAAGCACCTTATATGTTAAGCGTGCTAATGATGTGCTTCTGATCATTGTTGTCTATGTTGACGACATGCTGCTCACTGGTCCTATTGAGAAGCATATTGCTGATTTCAAGGCTGATTTGCATGCCTCATTTGAGATGTCAGATTTGGGGCATTTGCATCACTATTTGGGCATTCAGTTTATGCAAGTTGATGGTGGAGTGGCTTTGTGTCAAACGAAATATATTGACACATTATTGCAGCATTTTGGCCTTGAAGACTGTAAGCCTATTGCCACTCCTATGGAGACAGGTTTACGATTGAGTCTTCATGATGCTGGAGATGCATTTGATGCCGTTCTCTATCAGCAGGCTGTTGGATGCTTGATTTACTTATGCATTACTCGGCTAGATATTCAGTTTGCTGTCTCACAGATGAGCAGGCTTATGCATTGCCCAGGAGTCATGCATTGGAAGGCGGTTAAGCGCATCTTTCACTACTTGAGTGGTACTCGGCTACTTGGGTTGTTTTATCCCAAGTGGGGATGACTACCGCCAGATTTGCATGCTTTTTCTCACTCAGATTGGGCTGGTTGCTATGACACTCGTGTGTCCACCAGTGGTTTTTGCTTCATGCTTGGTACCTCATGTATATCTTGGTTGAGCAAGAAGCAGCCTACTGTGGCCACTTCCAGTTGTGAGGCTGAGTATAGGGCAGCTTTCACAGCGACTGTTGAGTGTGTGTGGCTCAGACGCCTTATGGCTGATTTGGGTGTTGGCCAGTCTTCTGCCATCACCATCTTCACTGACAGTCAGAGCACATTGGCAGTTGCGAGGAACCCTGTGTTCCATGCTCGCACTAAGCACATTGAGGTGCATTATCACTATGTCAGGGAGAGGTTCTCTGCTGGGGAGATCAGCTTGGCATATGTGCCCAAGCAGGAGAACATTGCAGACCTTTTCACGAAGGCTCTGCCTAGGGAGAAGTTTGAAACTTTCTACAAAGCTTTGGGCTTACTTCCTTTTGTGGAGTGATTTCCACATAGCTTGGCACTTCCTTATACATGAGTGCCAGCTCCTTGTTCACCGCATCACTCCCAGGGGGGATTTGTTGATATATTTTGGTAGTAATGTGTGTGAACACACTAGGATCGCCGGGGCAATTTTTTCCCTCTTTAAGAGGTTTTTTTTTCCCTCGGTTTGTATATACGCCTATTGCCCTAATGGGCTACTTATCTTTGTACATTCTCTAGTACTACATTCAGTATTGTGTGTTTGTGCTCCAAGCTTCTTCTTCTTCCTTGTGCTGTTCGCGTGCTTCCGCAGACGTCTAACTCCAACAATTTGGGCTCACCAATGCTCTTGTTATATTTCAAAGGTTAATGTGCCATGTGTTCAAAAATTTCTTACGAAACAATCTAGAGGTCTATGTTGATGATGTATGTGTGCATTCAAACATGAGGCAAACACACATCCCTGAGTTGAAACTAATCTTTAAAAAATGTAGAGAATACCAAGTTTGCTTGAACCCAAATAAATGTTTTTTTCATGGTAAGGCAAGACAAGATCTTAGGACACATAGTGTCAAACAATAAAATCTCAATGGACAAAGATGAAGTCAAAGCTATTTCTGAGTTACCTAGAACATAGAATGCTGAGGAAGTGCACACTTTCATGGGTTATTGTGGCCATTATTGATGATTCATTCACATGTATGCAATCATTGCAAAGCCTCTGTACAATCTTTTGACTAATTTTGAATGGATAGATCAGTGCAAGAACTCTTTCAATGAGCTTAAATGATGACTACGTTTAACACCAATCTTAACTACACAAAATTGGAGTAAGCTGTTCCATTTTCATGTGGATGCATCCAGTTATGCTATTGGGTGTGTGCTAGCACAACCTACAGGTGAAGGTAACCTTGATCTTCCAATAGCTTATGCTTGTAGGCAGTTGAATGCAGCGGAGAGAAATTACACCACTACCGAAACAAAAGGATTAGGCATGATATATGCAGTTAAAAGTTTACACATTATTGACTTGCAAATAAATTTAAAATTTTTTTACAAACCATCAAGTGCTACTATATCTAGTACACAAACCCTACAATACTGGCATATTATTAAGATGGTTCCTCCTACTAATGGAATAAGAATTTGAAGTTGTGGTTAGAAAAGGTAAGACTTACCTTAGGGTAGATCACCTTTCATGACTCACTTTAGGAGAGTCCCTTCAAGGAGTGTCAGATGAACTTCTTGATGCTTACTTGTTCAATCTAGAAGTAGTGCCTGATTGGGCCAAAACTATAGTGCGTATTCTAATCTTTGAATCTTAGCATCCTATACTAAAAGCCAAAGGTAAAGAATTAGTGAGTATAAGCACACCGATCAAGGGATACTGGCTTTCTGTATAGATGAAGATGAGCATGCAAAGTGGTTGGGAATAGCACATGCAGGTGCATTGAAGCAACATCATTCTAAGAACTAATCCCTACAATCTCTACAGAGATTAGGCATATATTGGCCAACCATGGAAGCAAATATCTATGGGATGAGATAACTTATACAGACGAGGAAGAGATGGATACCTAAAAATTTGTGTCCATGAAAGTGAATATCTTAAGATCTTAGACTTTGCACACCAAGGTGTAGCAGGTGGACATTTTGGATTGGATAGGGTGATCAAAACAATCCTATTTGCTGGTCTTTGGTGGCCAACCCTTCACATGGATGCTCATACCTATGTAAAGAGGTGTGACATTTGTCAACGAACTTAGTATCTGATATGTAAAGATGAGATTCCACTGAGACCCATGATGGGAGGATGTGCATTCTCCAAGTGGTGAATAGAGTTTATTAGTCCTATTAATCACCCTGCTAACAGTCCACATGTTGAATACATTATTGTTTCCATAGATTATCTAACTAGATGGGTAGAAATGAAAAACCACTAAGAGGAACGATGTGCAAACTACTACCAAGTATCTCTTTGAAAATGTGTTTACTAGATATGGTTTGTCAATAGAGCCGTTGGCGATCTTGGTACTCATTTCTTGAATGAGATCATTAAATAGTTGGTGCAAGAATTCATGATCATCCACAAGAAATCAGCTCCATACCACCCACAAGAAAATGGACAAGCAAAAAGCACCAATAAGATCTTATGCACTATGTTAATGAAGTTGGTGAATAATAACATTATAATTGGGAAAAATAGGTACATCATGTTGTTTGGGCATACATAGTGGCCTATAAAATGGTACTCCATGCCACACCCTTTCAAATGGTGTTTGTTCAAAATGTAATATTGCCACTAGATTTCTTGATACTTACCTTAAAAGTGGCACAAGAGCATCAATGGACCAATCATGAGATCTCATCTAGAATTTTCGATTTAGAATGACTAGGAGAAACTAGATTAAGAGAAGCCATTGGGATTTACGTAGCCAAGAAAAGACAAAAATCCTATTTTGACACACATGTGAAAGATAAGGGATTAAAAGCAGGAGACTTTGTCTTGATATATACACTAAAACAACATGCTAGGAAATTGGAGGTGTGGCTTTGGAGCCATGTTTATTAATACAATATCAATAAGTGGAGCTGTCTAGTTAACGACTTTGAAAGGTGACATCATACCTAGTTACATGAGTAGATGCAGAGTCAAATTATATCAAGAACCCCTCATGGAGGAAATGCCAACTTGACTAATAATTGCTAAGAAATGCAAGGAAGAAGAAAAATGGATTAGAGAAGAGACTTAGGTGAAAGCTCTAGAGTACATACAACATTTGAAGTTAAGAAGACAAGGTAGAGATCAATCTAGGCAAGCCACTTATGAGGCACCCAAATACAACATGGATGTGTGCCAAATGATGAGTGGAACTTGTCACAAAATCATAGATAGATGTCCTTCTATAACCTTAGAAATAGGACAAGGAAAGAGTGCAAAGACTATTAAAGTTTTGATTGACTTAGGCACAACCACTAGTGCAGTTAGTTTCTCCTATCGTCACAAATTTCAATTAAACATCCATCTTATTGAAGCCTATCTCATAGAATTGGGAGGAGTAGAAACCCCTTTCCTCGGCAAAGTGGAACTTCCCATCTCCATCCATGATGTCCCCATGATAGTAAAAGTACTAAGGTGTCAAAATGAGGACCTTACAAAACCTCTTGTCTTGGATCAAGATTGTATCTATGAACATGCGGTGAATGCAAACCTAAGAAGTGGAATTCTTCAAGTTTGGGTGAACTAGCAAAAGATCACTATTGAATAAAAAAATCAACCACTCAAGGAATTAGGAAAGGCACCACCTTCTGGTCCTTCCAGGAGCACACATGAAGATAACCATGATGTTCTTGTCCAAAGCTTTGTGATTTAGAAGCGAGAAACTTGTGAAGGAGTAACAAAAGTAAATGTGGAACCCCCTTCTTTTCCAAAGATCATTGATGCACAACAAGTAATGATGACTAAGAAGCACATGGAGAAGATCACTAAATTTTATGCTCAGAAACTTTTTTGTATTTAAACAAAACTGGAGTGAAGCAGATTTGGATATGCAAGGGTGATCAATCCTCAGATGCCTTGAGAAAACCACCAATATATACCAAAGGAATGATGCATTCACAAAACACCAAAGTTGAAGGCTATAAGAGTCGATTTAAATGACTTATTTCTATTTGGATAGGTCGACGAAGGCTGACCCCAACGCACGATGAATTTGGGTGCCCAAGACCTACTCACGTGCTCAAATAGTTACACATAGTCTCATAGGCCAGAATCAATGCACACATATATTCACCTCATACACCTCACGAAGGGCATCCATTGTCACCACATCAACACATCACATCCCACCTAGGACTACTTGGGAATGGGTACCTAAAAAGACCCAAATCTAGATAAAAGTACCTAAAACAACTATAAAGCCTACCAATGCCAAGAATTGTAACTCCATAAGGGCCTTTTGGCGAGTCAAACCTTGTACTAAACCCCCTGACCCGACCATGTAAATTCACCTTGCAAAAGGATAGATGCATACTAAGTACATTGCACATCTAGAGATGCATATAAGGAAGTGAATAACCCATAAAAACCACTAATGTTCACATCCCACTTTAACAAAACTAACTTACTAATCACATTGAATATCATGTTGGTATTGTAAAGGGGACAAGGCATCATCTAGTTTCCAATGCAATGCTTATATGAACTTCCTACTTCTAGTAGATTTAGGTGCAACCATAATCACTAGTACAATGTGTTGAAGATAAATGTACAAGCTCATTTTCACATGAGCTATTGGATAAATTTACCAAATATAAAGATAAATGAAAATAAGAGAAAAAAAAAAAATTCTAGTCAAAATTCATTATGAGTAAAATATACAATATCTTCCTTGTAGTTAATGGCATGTAGTGGGCAATCAAAATGAAAGTGGTGAGTTAAGAAGGAGGCAAAAACTTCTTCACATGCTCATTGGTTATAAAACTGGAGTGGAAGCATGTTCTAAACAAGGGAGAGAAAGAGGCAAGAGCTCCCAATAGTCAGATCTGATCATTTTGTCATTTTGTCTTCCCATAGACTCCTTCCAGCCACACATCATTTTGTACATAGCTCTGTTGTGAAGCTCATATCTCAGTGTATACGTAACCATTTATTGTGTTTAAATATTCATTCAAAATCTTATCTTGTGTACTATTCTCTACGTTAAATAACTCCTTCAACGCTTATATATTCTTTGAGATATCAAAGTGAATCCCAGTGTTTCAACATACCTGTGTAGATAGGTAGTTTATTTTGGTTGGTTAAGTTTCCCAAACAAAATGTATCCAAATTGCTTGTTGTTTGGCTTGTTGGAAAGCTCTTTGCATGCAATTTTTCTATCTCAAAGATCTCATTCAAAAAATTTATATTATATGAGATATCTATTAGAGAGTGAAGTCTAGTTTTTTATTATACTTGTGTGCATAAGTGGTCTGTTTAGGTAAGTTGAGTTTCGTGACCAAAATACATCCACATTACTTTCTTTTTATCTTGTTGGAAACATATTTGTGTGCACTTTATTTGTCTCAAATATCATCCTCAAAGGATATATATTCAGGGGAGTTATCAGTCTGAGAGTGAAGTTCAAATCTTCAACATACTTGTGTGGACACGTAGTTCATCTTTATCAATTGTGTTTCCTAACAAAAAATTGTCCAAATTAAATTATTTATATCTTGTTAGAAATCTCTCTTTCTCTACTTTGATTGGTTTAAGTTTTGTATTGAGAGTAGAAAGCTATCTAAGGTGCAACTATTTGTCCAAGTGTTGGACATACAAGGGTTCACTACACGTTTTCGTTACGCATAGGAGAACTCATTCTCCATAGTTGGTATCAGAGAAAACCTGGTGCTGAAGCTTCATCAATAGAGTTGGAGTTAAAGCAAAGCAAAATAGGAGCTACAAAACAAGGGGGAGCTTCACAAATGCAAGAGCAAAGGACAATATAACTATTCAAGGTAACTCTCAAAGCTTTTGATAGTCTTCAATGGCTGATTTGGGTCAACAAGTAGAGAAATGGGATAAGGATAACTATCCCGTGTGGAAGTTTATAATGAACAACTACCTAATGGGCAAAGGCTTGTGGGGTATTGTGAGCGGTGATGATGCTCAACCTCAAATCAATCAAGCTACAACCATCGAAGTCCAAAGGAGGCAAGCAAAAGAATGGGAAGAGAGGAATAGGAGATTCATGTTCCTCATTTCGCAAGTCATTAATAATGCCATGGTAGGGCATATTCAACATCTAGAGAAAGCTAAGGATGCTTGGGAAGCTCTTGGAAGGATGTATTCAACAAATACCAAAGCTATGAAACTTCAACTCAAGAATGAGTTGAACACAATCAAGAAAAGTTCGAGTCAATCCATAGCTGAATATACTTTGAAGATTAAGGAGCTAAGTGATGCTTTAGCTTCGATTGGCACAACGGTTGAAGATGAAGATCTTGTGTGTTATACTCTCTATGGATTGAGAGAAGATGAAAGAGTGAAGCCATTTATAACTTCCATTAACTTGAAAGATGCATATCCAGGTTTTGAACAACTAATCCCTCATCTTGTCACAGAAAAGCTTAACTTTGGTGGCCCCAAAGGAAAGGACAATCACAACCAAATGTTATATGCAGGTCAAGGTAAAGGAAGGAACTCAAGAGGAGGCTCAAGAGGAAAAGGAAGAGGTCACAACAACTCCAACTACAATCAAAACAATTCGGAAGACAACAAGGATGCATCAAATGCGAACACACAAGGAAGAGGTCGAGATAGAAGTAGAGGAAGAGGTCGAGGCTCCTACAATTCTCATAAAGTTATAACATGCTATCATTGTGGTAGAGTAGGAGACTATGCCAGTGATTGTTGGTTTAAGAGTGGAAGAACAAATGGAGGCAATCAAAGGAGCCAAAGCAACTATGCAAGCACGTCAAGTGAAGGAAGCAAGGACACACTACTTGCAATGAGACATGAGTATAGAAGCTCTTGTGAAGATGACAAAAAATGGTACATTGATTCAGGTTGTAGTAACCGTATGTCATGCCAAGGAAGTTT
This sequence comes from Ceratopteris richardii, assembly GCA_020310875.1. Classification (NCBI taxonomy): domain Eukaryota; kingdom Viridiplantae; phylum Streptophyta; class Polypodiopsida; order Polypodiales; family Pteridaceae; genus Ceratopteris; species Ceratopteris richardii. The sequence goes on from CM035412.1 coordinate 182,178,291, forward strand.
GTCCACTAATCTATAGGTATCAAGTGGAAAAGGATGTGTTGAAACAAGTGATGATACTCAACACATGATTGAACATATTGGAGATATAAGGCTTGGAGATACAAGTAGAGCAAATGTACTATCTAATGTTCTTCATGTTCCTACAATTTCAAAAAACTTGATTTCAGTAGGACAAATGGTAGAGAAGGGTTATCATGTCATATTCAATGAGAATGGGTGCTTCATAAAGAATCCAAAGGAAGGCTTCAAGGTCATTACTTGAGGTAGAAGAGAAGGAAGGATGTTCACTTTGGACGTCCAATATCCACATGGAAAGGTCATGTACATTCAATGTGTGAACAAGAAGATTTTAGAGCTGGACTTATGGCACAAAAGAATAGGACACATCAACATTCCAAAGCTGAAGGACATGAGCAAACATGAAGTGATAAGAGGGCTTCCAAAATTTAATAGCATTGGACTACATGAGTTAAGTGAAGCTTGTCAACTAGGAAAGCAAACGAGGCAGCTATTCAAGAGGAGCAATTATGTGGCCCCAAATGTCTTGAACTTGATACATACATATGTATGGGGACCAACCCAAGAGGCATCAATGGATGGTAATAGATTTTTTTGTCACCTTCACTGATGATCACTCAAGAAAGGTATGGCTGCTTTGTATGAAGCAAAAATCAGAGGTATTTTCTATATTCAAAAGATTCAGAGTTGAAGTTGAAAAAGAAACAAGAAGCTCTATCAAAACCTTAAGGTTCGATAGTGGAAGAGAATACTTCTCCAAAGAATTTTTAGATTTTGTACAAGAGAATGGGATCAAAAGGCAGTTTACTTGTATGTATATACCACAACAAAATGGAGTAACTGAGAGGAAAAATAGGCAAATTGCTGTAATTGCAAGATGCATACTCAACCAGATGAAGGTACCATTGTACTATGGGCTGAAGCCGCCACAACTGCCATCTACTTGATGAATAGGTGCATAACATTGGGAATACATCACTTGACTCCAAAGGAGGTATATTCCGGTAAGAAACTTGATCTTGCACACCTCAAAGTGTTTGGATGTGTTTGCTTTGTTCACATTCCACAAGAAGTTAGAACAAAGATGGAACCAAGGTTAGAAAAATGCATTTTCATTGGCTACTCGATGGAGCAAAAAGGATACAAGTGTTATAACCCTAGGAAAAAGTAAGAGTCTCGTGAGATGTGGTCTTTGATGAACTAAGACCATGGTATAAAGATAAAGGAAAGGAAAAGATTCTTGAAGAAGATTGTGATGATTATGCAGGAACAAATCAAAGAGAAGTTCAACAATCAAGCACAAATGTTTCAAGTCCAGAGGCATCTACATCAAATGAAGAATGTTCAACATGGAGGGGGAGTCATTCTTTGTCTCCAAATTCAGCTCATAGTAGAGCCAAAGAAGCAAGTGCTACTCCAAACAGTGAGATAGATGCAAGTGAAGAAGAATATGAAGAGGTAATCAATCCAAAGGTAAAGTTGAATAAGTTAAACAAGCACCTTTCTAAAGGCAATGAAAGAAGGTATTCAAGGACAAGGTATCCAATGCAAAGACTGAGTTATGATAGTTTCATGGCAAAACATTTTGCATACATGATGCAGGTTATCAAAGACAAAGAGCCTGAGACATACGAAGAAGCTTGCACACGAAAGGAACGGAAGCAAGCTATGAAAGAGGAGATCGGGAGCTAGTATCAAAGAAAGAAGGTATGAAGATTGTTGCAAACAAATGGGTGTTTAAAGTAAAAAGGAATGCTAATGGTTCACTAGCTAGATATAAAGCTAGATTAGTTGTCAATTTAAACAAACACAAGGCATAGATTATGATGAAGTTTTCAACCCTATTGCAAACATGGGAACAATAAAAACATTAATAGCAATTGGTGCTTCAAGGAGATGACCATTATATCAACTCGACATCCAAAATGCTTTTCTCAATGGAGAACTACAAGAAGAGGTATACATGAGTCAACTGATGATGAAAACCATCCATACTTTGTTTGCAGGTTGAAAAAGGCACTTTATGGCTTGAAGCAAGCACCAAGAGCATGGAATCAAAGATTGGTGGAATCTCTAACTAAGTGTGGATACAACCCAAGTAGTGCAGATCCTTCATTGTACATGAAGAAGGAAGAAAATAGAGAGGTATATATTTGCATATATGCCGATGACCTCATCATAACAGGAAATGATGTTATAGGGATTAAAGATATAAGAAAAAAGCTTGGTAAGGAGTTTAAAATTTCACATCTTGGAGAGCTGAAATATTTTTTAGGAATTGAAGTTGATGTAAAAAGTGGCATCTACTTGATGCAAAGGAAGTACTTGTTGGATGTTCTTTTCAGATTTGGATTGAGTGAATGCAAACCACTCACTCAATCCATGGACATAAATACAAAGATTTGCTCAAATGATGGAGAACTATTGGAAGATGTAATGACATACAAAAGCATTGTAGGATCATTAATCTATGCAAACATTACAAGACGTGATTTATCTTATGTTGTTAGTGTACTTTCTCAGTTTATGCAAGCCCCGACAAGTGAACATTTAAATTCAGCCAAGAGAGTGTTGAGATACATAAAGCATACAATTATTTATTTTACAAGTTTGATGAAGAATTACAGGTCAAAGGCTCTAGCGATGCTAACTCAGTAGGTTCAAAGGAAGATAGGAGATCAACCTTAGGTTATGTGTTCATGATAAGGAGAAAACCTATCACATGGAGGTCAAAGAAACAACCTATTGTTGCACTTTCATCCATGGAGGCTGAATATAGAGGATTAGCATTTGCCACATGTGAAGCAATGTGGATTAAAAAGCTTTTGGCTGATCTTGAAGTGCAAGTTGGAACCATCCCTATATACGGTGATAACATGTAAAGTATTTACCTGGCAAGCAATCCTATGTTTCATGCAAGGAGTAAGCACATAGAGGTCCACCACCATTATGTAAGCTAGAAGGTATTGAGCAAAGAGTTGGAGATAAAGTTCATCAAAACCAAAGAGCAGGTTGCAGATATGTTTACAAAGTTGTTGGATGCTTCTAAACTCAAAGGTTTCAAGGATGTGATAAATTTGCGGGACATGGTTGAAGATAACTCCCAAATGAGCTTGAGGGGGTGTTGAAGATAAATGTACAAGGTCATTTTCACATGAGCTATGCTTGGATAAATTTACCAAATATAAACATAAATGAAAAGAAGAGAAAAGAAAAAAAGTCTAGTCAAAATTCATGATGAGTAAAAGATACATTATCTGCCTTGTAGTCAGTGGCATGCTGTGGGCAATCAAAATGAAAGTGGTGAGTTAAGAAGGAGCTAAAAACTTCTTCACATGCTCATTGGTTATAAAAGTGGAGTGGGAACACGTTCTAAACAAGGAAGAGAAAGGCCTGAGCTCCCAATAGTCAGATCTAATCATTTTGTCATTTTGTCTTCCCATAGACTCCTTCCAACCGCATGCCATTTTGTACATAGCTGTGTTGTGAAGCTCATTTCTCATTGTATATGTAACCATTTCTTGTGTTTTTATTGGAAAGCTCTTTGCATTTTATTTCTTTGTCCCAAATATCTCATTCAAAGGATCATATGCATGTGTGTATGCATATGCAAGTATGTATATGCATACTCATGTGTGTATGCATATGCATTTGTGTATGTGTGTATGCATATGCATGTGTATGTATATGCATGTGTGTATGCATATGCATGTATGTATATGCATGTGTGTATGCATATGCATGTGTATGTATATGCATGTGTATGTATATGCATGTGTATGTATATGCATGTGTATGTATATGCATGTGTATGTATATGCATGTGTGTATGCATATGCATGTTTGTATGCATATGCATTTGTGTATGTGTGTATGCATATGCATGTGTATGTATATGCATGTGTGTATGCATATGCATGTGTGTATGCATATGCATGTGTGTATGCATATGCATGTATGTATATGCATATGCATGTGTGTATGCATATGCATGTATTTATATGCATATGCATATGCATGTGTGTATGCATATGCATTTGTGTATGTGTTGCATATGCATGTGTATGTATATACATGTGTGTATGCATATGCATGTATGTATATACATGTGTGTGCATATGCATGTGTGTATGCATATGCATGTGTATGTATATGCATGTGTGTATGCGCATATGCATGTATGTATATGCATATGCATGTGTGTATGCATATGCATTTGTGTATGTGTGTATGCATATGCATGTGTATGTATATGCATGTGTGTATGCATATGCATGTGTGTATGCATATGCATGTGTGTATGCATATGCATGTGTTTATGCATATGCATTTGTGTATGTGTGTATGCATATGCATGTGTATGTATATGCATGTGTGTATGCATATGCATGTATGTATATGCATGTGTGTATGCATATGCATGTATGTATATGCATGCATGTATATGCATATACATGCATATGCATATACATGCATATGCATATACATGCATATGCATATACATACACATATGCATATGCATATACATACATGCATATGAATATATATGCATGTATGCATATGCATGTGTTTGTATGCATATGCATGTGTGTATGCATATGCATGTGTATGTATATGCATGTGTGTATGCATATGCATGTATGTATATGCATGTGTGTATGCATATGCATTTGTGTATGCATATGCATTTGTGTATGTGTGTATGCATATGCATTTGTGTATGTGTGTATGCATATGCATGTGTATGTATATGCATGTGTGTATGCATATGCATTTGTTTATGTGTGTATGTGTGTATGCATATGCATGTATGTATATGCATGTGTGTATGCATATGCATTTGTGTATGTGTGTATGCATATGCATGTGTGTATGCATTTGCATGTGTGCATGTGTGTATGCATATGCAATTGTGTATGTGTGTATGCATATGCATGTGTGTATGTGTGTATGCACATGCATGTGTGTGTGTATGCATATGCATGTGTATGTGTGTATGCATATGCATGTGTATGTGTATGTGTGTATGCATATGCATGTGTATGTGTATGCATGTGTGTATGCATATGCATGTATGTATATGCATGTGTGTATGCATATGCATATGCATGTGTGTCTATGCATATGCGTGTGTGTATGCATATGCGTATGCATGTGTGTATGCATATGCATGTGTGCATGTGTGTATGTGTGTATGCACATGCATGTGTGTATATGCATATGCATGTGTATGTGTGTATGCATATGCATGTGTATGTGTATGTGTATGTGTGTATGCATATGCATGTGTATGCATATGCATGTGTATGTATATGCATGTGTGTATGCATATGCATGTATGTATATGCATGTGTGTATGCATATGCATATGCATATGCATGTGTGTATGCATATGCATGTGTGTATTCATATGCATGTGTATGTATATGCATGTGTGTATGTGTGTATGCATATGTATTTGTGTATGTGTGTATGTATATGCATGTGTATATGTGTGTATGCATATCCATGTGTGTATGTGTGTGTGCACATTCATGTGTGTGTTTGCATATGCATGTGTGTATGTGTGTATGCATATGCATGTGTGTATGTGTGTATGCACATGCATGTGTGTGTATGCATATGCATGTGTATGTGTTTATGCATATGCATGTGTATGTGTATGTGCGTATGCATATGCATGTGTATGCATATGCATGTGTATGCATATGCATGTGTATGCATATGCATGTGTATGCATATGCATGTGTATGTATATGCATGTGTGTATGCATATGCATGTGTATCTATATGCATGTGTATGTATATGCATGTGTATGTATATGCATGTGTATGTATATGCAAGTGTATGTATATGCATGTGTATGTATATGCATGTGTTTATGCATATGCATATGTGTATGCATATGCATGTGTATGCATATGCATGTGTATGTATATGCATGTGTGTATGCATATGCATTTGTGTGTGCATATGCATTTGTGTATGTATACATTTTTATATGCATATGCTTTTGTGTATGCATATGCATTTGTGTATGTATATTCATATGCATGTGTATCATATGCATTTGTGTATGTGTGTATGCATATGCATGTGTGTATGCATATGCATGTGTGTATGCATATGCATGTGTGTATGTATGTATGTATATGCATGTGTGTATGTATATTCATTTTGTGTGTGTATGTATGTATGTATATGCATGTGTGTATGTATATTCAATTTGTGTGTGTATGTATGTATGCATATGCATGTGTGTATGTGTTTATGCATATGCATGTGTATGTGTGTATGCACATATGTGTGTATGTATATGCATGTGTGTATGTATATGTATATGTGTGTGTATGCATATGCACGTGTGTATGCACATATGTGTGTGTATGCACATGTGTGTGTATACATATGTGAGTGTGTATGTATATGTATATGTCTCTCTCTCTCTTTTTATGTTTCTTTAGATTCATCTCTCTCTCTCTCTCGTTATGTTTCTCTAGATATCTCTCTTTCTTTCATCTCTCTCTCTCTCTCTCTCTCTCTCTCTATATATATATATATATATATATATATATATATATATATATATATATATATATATATATATATATATATATATATATATATATATTTCTCTAGATCTCTCTCTTTCTTTCATCTCTCTCTCTCTATGTCAATCGAAAACAAAACAATCACTTACATTGATGTAGTTGTTTGAATCATTGTGGTCAAAATCTAGATAAAGTTGTCCTTCATTGAATTCCAAAGACTTGATGCCAAAATCTCTTGCAAAATTAAAGAGAAAAGAAATTACAAAAGGGAAAACATAAAAAAAGAAAAAGGAGTGCTATATTATGTGCGATATACTTACCAAATCTTCAAATCTAGAAAAATAGAGAGGTGTGTGTAGACAGAGAGAAAGGGAAAGAGTGAGAAACAGGGTGATGTTGCTTGCCCGTGCAAACTCGATAGTAGCACGTTGTCGTCGAGATTTGCTCTCCTCTCTCACTTGTGAAGGCCTACAAAAAACATATTTGGCGAAGGTAGCCAGAATTCCCCGAGAAGTCCAGGATGCATCAAGGATGTCAAAGGAAGGTCACATACAAAGTTTCAAAGAAATCAAGAAAGTCCATGGTAGCGGTCAAAGCTGGTCAAAGTTGGGAAATTAGGGCAAAAATTTCATTGTCACCAAATTAGATGAAAATCCATATACTTGTAAAGATTGTCAAAGGCAGTCTATAGCCCAAATTTCAGCAGAAAATGGATTTTGTAGCACATTGATATGCTATGTTCATTTTGTAAAAATGTAATTTTTCTAGTTTGACCCTACAAATTCTTGTATAGAAAATTATGTTAGCCATATGCTTTGGCATGTATAAAAATCATATGTGGCTACATATTTGTACAAATTTTCAAGGCTATCAGAGCTTCCTAGACACCTTAATGCCACCTTGCAAGCTTCCAAATGTAGTCAAACTTGTACAAGGGAGATTCAGATGGGAGTTTTTCCTGCATATTCCTGAAGGAGATCTTTGGAAACATAGTCCTACAAAGTTTCATCTTCATCAAAGTCTTTTTGGAGGGTCAAAGAGCACAAAGTCCAGTTTTCAAGGTCACCGCAGTTTTCTAGAATAAGAAAATTGAAGGCTTGAAGGGCTGCCACATGTCAAAATATGATTGAACCATGGTGTACAGTCAAGATGAGCTCCTATTCAAGGGTGGAGATGCACTAAAGCATAAAGGAAGGAGGATCCACGAATTTTTTCCATAAAAGAAGACTTTGTTGACAGTTAAAGATCAATAATGCAAAGTTTCTCCAAAAATAGTGGCTTATCTTATCCGAATTGATGTCAGCACTGATCCGACGGTCCAGATCATCCCCAGATCCAATGGTGGAGAATGAGGGCGCCTAAATTTCACTCCTTTACACTAGATTTGATAGAAAGAACAATTCCAAGCCATTGATTTGATTAATCAAATGGTTGTAATCGAAAGTAGTGATCCTAGAGTTGAGAGTTGATTTCTCTAGATCCAAGGGCCCAAATTCATTCAAAAAACTATATAAACCCCCCTCCAAACTCCTAGAGCATCATGGTTAGGCATCCATAGGGCTCATGCTAGCTTACGGTTTCCTTGAGACGATCACCCTCGGTTGAGCGAGTGAGGATCCAAGGTGAGCTAGTATGAGTATAGAACCTAGTTTCAAATTTAAGTTAGAACTCCAATTTAGGATAGGCTCTTGAAACCAGCATCTCTATCTTGACTCACCCTCGGTGGAGCGTGTGAGTGAGTTAGAGCTGATTTTAATGAGTCTTAGACTTCTTTAGTTAAACGTTACGAGCCTAGACAGACATAGGGTCACTGGAGTGGAACTCACCTTCTTACGTGTGACATTCGGTTGAACTGTCATGGTTTGAGGGTCGGAACCACCTTTGATCAGTAGACTGCTTAGCATGACGTACCACGACGATATTTTACATGTAACTTAATTCAAATTCTTTTAATTCATGTCACTTGTCACTTGTCTCTTGTCTCCTCTCTCAGTCTCTTAAGTATTTTTACATGTCTTCTATTTCTTCTATGTGTGAGAAGGCTCCGCAGTATTGCGTTGAACCAGTGAGGATGTTTCTTTGAGCTTGTGAGTGAAATCCATCATCATAATTCACTTGCATGTATATAATCCATACAAATCCATACATATTTATTAGTTTCTGAAAGTGAATAAGAAGCTCCAATATTGGACCATTCTTCCTTTCGAAACTGATTTATGTGTAAGGATTCCATCTATTCTCGTCATGCATACATATCATCCAAAGAAGGCTATACATATGGATTAGAATTAGGAAGTGTTTAAGAAGCTCCTCCAATGGACCATTCTTCCTTCCAAATTTGATTCGTGTGTATGGTTCTCTTTCATTCTTATCATTCATGTCATCAATCTAACTTGCACACCTACATTCCCATTCCCATAATTATTTCAACATCTCTCTCTTCTCCATACTCAACATTAATTTCACATTCACATCTTTAAACCTTCCAACATTCATTAGCTTCATACACCCTGTGTGTGCCACGACCGGACCCGATCCACCCGGATTGCGATCACCTCCACATTTGAACCCGACGTGAAACGCTTCGTGGCATTTGCTTTTGATCTTGTTGGGAGGTTGTGATCCATATCCTTTGTTTCATATTTTTCATCCTCATCATATCATCATCATCAGCCTTGAGTGTTGCACTGGATTTCTCACAGTATCGTGCACATCTTCGTCGTGAAGTAAACGCATTTATGAGAGATCTAGAGCATCGTGCATCACTTGCTTATTCACATAAGATGGAGGAAGGATTCAAATCCCTTATTGTTGAGAAACAAGGCCAAAGAATAGTCTCTTCTATGTTGAGAGAGAAGGGAAAATTCAATGGCATCAACATTACAAGCTACTTAGATTTGTTTGAAGAGCAAGCTATGATTTTTGGTCTTCCCGAAGATCTTTTGATATCATTCTTTGAACGAATTGTTGATAGCTCTATCATAAACCGTGTCACTCAATATGATAGTCTTCCTTGGAGTGATTTTAGAAAGGAGATGCTCAAAGAATTCTATCTTGAAGATTATAGCCAACATAATCGGGATGGATTCTTACGATGGGTCAATTCACCAAAGCCTAGTAGCTCTATTACTCACTTACAAAATGAGTATATTAGACGCTATGAACAACTTCCTGATGAGGATAAGATAACTTTGGAACCTGATCTTGTGATCAATTTTCTTAAGCTTCTTCATCCTGAAACTCGTAGGGAAGTTGAACGGCGATTAGAAGAAGCAGATAAGCGCTATGGTCTTACTGACAATTGGCAAAAAGTGCGTAAAGTAGTAGAGGCTGTAGCCCATAGACATCAAAGACAATCCATGCTTTATGAGCAAACTAGTCTTCCTCAAGCTAGCCTTCCACAAACTAAGGAGCAAGTTAGAGAACAATCCCATGCTATGCTTTTTGACTCTACTCCTATTCCTCAAATGATGGAGCCTAATCAAGGTTTTAAAGTAGAGCCAAATAAAAGTGTAGTTGAACAATCTCAAGTGGATATTCTCACTAAGCAAATGGAAAGTCTTATTGCTACACAATCCAATTTGGCCAAGACTATAGATGCTTTACAATCTAATTACACCAAAACTTTCCAAAATCAAATGAACCCAATGACTTTTCAAGAGCCTAATCAACATGTTATAGCTACCAATCAAAATCCACAAGTAGCTCCTATTCAAGCATATCAAGTTCCTCCAATGCATAATCCTCCAATGCATAATCCTTCAATGCAAAATCCTCATCCTCATGTGCAAAATCCTCAAATGTATCAAAACATGTATCCTCAAGCTTCTCAAATAGCTTTTCAAAATCCTCAAAATCAAAAATTTCAAAATCATCAACCGTATAATATGGAAGCTCCTCTTGCACCTCAAGTACCACATGTTGCTTCCCAAGCTCCTCAAATACATCAATTGCATTTTCAAAATCCTAATTATCCTGTTCAAGCAATACCTTATCAACAAAATCCTCAATTTCAAAATTTCCCACCACAAGTTAATCAAAATCCTCAAAATCAAAATGGTTTTGTGCGTGGCCCTCGTAGGTGTCCTTGGTGTGATTCGTTAGAGCACTTTTTGAGAGATTGTGAATTATTGAAGGCTGCTAAGGAGCAACGACTAGTAATAGACATAGACAAGAAAATCTGTGACTATCGATCTAGGCTACCTTTGCAAGGAAATTATGGTAAGGGAGGAATGAAAAAACATTATGAAAATATAACCATAATGGACGTAGGAACTAGAGGAGTGAAACTAGAAGCTCTTGATGAACAACAAGTAGAATCAAGTAAACCCACAAAGGAAGGTGATTTTTCCATAGAGGCTTTAGTAAGAGCACGGGATGAGATTAGGAGAATAACGGCTTGGGAGTCACCAATAGAAGATCAATCTCTTATTTCTCACATATCCAATGTAGAAGAAAAACGAAAAAGAGATGAAGCTGAGCCTAGTGAAAGAAGAGTGACACGAAAACAAACCTCCGAGGGAATAGAAACAATCATAGAGCAGGGAGAAACATCACAATCCAAAGATAAAAAACAAGAATCAGAACCCAATGAACAAAAACAAGAGGAGAAACAAAAAGGAAAGAAGACAAAGCAAAGAAAAACAGAACCAAAGCCTTTAGATAAACCAGAACAATCAAAACAAACTGAAGACCAAACACGAGAACATGAACAAAAACAAGATCCTGAGCAAAAACAAAAGAAACCAAAGAGAAAACCTAAAGCTATCTTGATTTCAGAAATTGAGAGAAAAATAGATCCTAGGGAAATTTTAGATGACATTTTGCTTAAGAGTCAAGTGACTATGTCTTTAGAACAAGTTTTCTCTATTGCAAAGCCTGTTTTTAAAGATAACTTTATCGGCCTAATTAAAAGGAAGAGGTTTCCGCTTAATCTAGATACTGAGATGCAAGATTCTCTAGATCAAGATCAAGCTATGAATGAAGCCTTAAACTTTGATGAATCTGATGAAGAGGACTTTGATGATGATGAAGTAAATGTTAATAAAAATTTCTTAGGACCTATTCAACCTGACCATGAAAATCATGAAAACAATCCTGAAAGCCACTTTAAAAGAACATTTTGGTCTAGAGGTACATCAGAGATGCATGTTAAAATAGGAAATGATAAGAACACTATCACTGTAAATGCATTAGTAGATTCCGGCTCTGAAATCAATGTGATTTCAAGAGAAGTCTATGATAAGTTTCGATGGCCCATAGATAAAGATTGTGGATGGCGTATGAGAACTGCAGATAATGGTGTAGGTACCCTGTATGGAGCTTGTGCTAGTGTGCCCATATCCATAGGAGGAATCACAGAAGAGTTTCACTTTTTTATTCAAGATAATTGCTCCTATGAAGTTCTCTTAGGTCAACCCTTTATTTGTGAGAGTCGTATGGAAACTAAAGCCATGGATGATGGGTCTACCTATGCTAGATTCAAGTCTAAGGATGGAATGCAATCACTTCAAGTCATGACAGTAGGAGTGAATCATCCTAGGAATCGATTGTCAATTAGAAAGAAACCTATTGTTACTCAGGGTCACGAGCATGCTTGTAGTGATTGTGCACCTCGATTCATGTTTGGAGCTACATATGATCAAAATTTCGGATAGAATCCATTGTTGAGCGGGACAACAGTGGATATTGGTTTGACATCTCGCATCCAACCAACATGTACAATAGTTTGTCACTTTGTTTTCCACATTCTAGATTAGATTTTCTTCATAAGAGTCAATTGTCCAAGTCTTTTATCCAAAAAACCCAAAAAAATTATAAAAACAACAAAATCATGGAACATGATGAGAACATTGAGCATGTGATTGAGACATCTCATTGTTTCTCTACTCTTGAGGAGTTAGAGTTATGTCTTCAACAAAATTCTAATTCCCATATTATTCTTATTTCTTCCCTTGATGAGTATGCTCTAATCCAAGAGTATGCTCTCAATATTGACAAGTGCTCGAAATTTAACCAAACACATGATGCCTTAGTTGAAACAAAGTACAAAACTGCAGACAAAAAAATCAAACCCATAGCTCAACCATTACCTCAAGGAAGTAATGAAAAAATTATTGATGTGAAAAATGATCCAATTCTTCGGGATAAGAAAAACATAGGACATACATTCACGGATGAGACAATCAAACAGGTGAAAATTGGTAGAGATGATGACTTTCTTTTGCCAGCAGAGAGAGATAAATTTGAGAGAGTTATACGGAGCCATGGAAAAGCCTTTACTATGTATCCTCATGAGATTGGTTGTGTAGATCCTAAGCTAGTTGCACCCATGATAATCTTTACTATTCCACATATTCCATGGAATCTTCGTCCTATACCTGTTCCAAAGGCTCACTTACCTGAGCTAATGAAACTACTTAAGGAGAAGATACACATGAGAATTTTAGAGCCATCTTTTGCACCTTACTCAAACAGATGGTTCACTGTGCCTAAAAAGAATGGGAAACTACGTTTTATTCAAGATCTCCAACCCGTCAATAAAGTCACCATAAGGAATGTAGGAACAGGACCCATTGTAGATGAGTTTGCTGAATCATTTTCAGGACATTCTATCTATTCAATGGGTGATCTATATTCTGGATATGACCAATTCCAATTAGCAATTGATAGTCGTGACATAACCACAATGAAAACTCCTTTAGGCTTAGTGCGAATGTGTACTTTACCTCAAGGAGCGACTAATTCTGTGGCTCATATGATGAGTGCTATGAATATGGTCTTACATGACTTTATCCCTCATATAACTATGCCATTCATTGATGATATTCCAATTAAAGGGAGTGAGGAACGTGTAAAGGACATTACTTTAGATTCATCGGGATGTCGTAAATTTGTTCTTGACCATATCTCTGATTGTGAAAGAATATTTCAACGATTTGAAGAGGTAGGTCTCACATTTTCCATAGAGAAATCTGTTTTTGGTGTCAACGAGGTACTTATTGTTGGACATTTATGTGGCCATTATGGTCGAAAGCCATACCCACAAAAAGTTGATGCCATTAGCAAGATTTCTGAAACATGTAACAACGTGAGTGAGGTACGTAGATTTCTTGGTGCTTGCATCTTTTATGTTATTTGGATCCCTCACTTTGCTCATGTTGCTGATTGTCTTTATGAATTGTTGAGGAAGAAACGAAAATTTATTTGGACTGACAAACACACTCAAGCTATGCGTAAATTGAAGAAATTATTGCTTGAAGCTCCCATCCTTAAGCGTGTAGACTATTCTGCTAACAAACCTATTATATTGACTGTTGATACTAGTCCTATTGGTATAGGTTGGGTCATAAGTCAAGATGATAGTGAAGGGAATAGATATGCAATTAGGTTTGGTGCCAAAATTCTACATGAAACACAACGAAAATATCCACAAATCAAACGAGAACTATGGGGTATGGTAACAGCTTTGAAAACAGACAAAGAATATTTCATTGGTGCAAATGTCAAAGTTGAGACTGATTGTTTGCCTCTCATTGGAATGATAGCCAATTGTTCATCTCCTGATATAGCCATGCTTAGATGGATCTCATATATTAAGTTCATAAATCCTGAGTTAGTTCATATTTCAGGTAAGTCAAACTCAGTTGCTAATATGTTATCGAGAGCTAGATTTGATGATGATCTTGAAAGTGATCTAATAAAGAATGTGAATTTAGTTGACTATGTTCCACATATATATGAGTATGAGAAATTTCACGAGTCTGAGTACGAAGATGAATGGAGAGACATAGGAAAGTATCTCAGTACACTACAACCATTACCTAGCTGGACTACGAATAGATTCCATAACATTAGGAAACGAGCTTATAACTTTTTCCTATGTAATGGTTATCTTTGGAGACATGCTAAGGGTAAGGTTAAGAATCCACAACGAGTCCTAGGAAAGAGAGGTCTTCAATTGCAAGTAATGAAGGAAATGCATGAGACATTATGGGCAGGTAATAAAGGATTTTTTGGAACATATGAAAAAATTAGAAGTACCTATTATTGGCCTAGGATGTATGTTGACATTAGTAGCTATGTTTCTACATGTTCTACTTGTCAACTTCATTCATCAGTCAAACATAGAGATCCGTTGCATCCTACTTATCCACCTTGTATTCACTACAAGTGGGTAGTAGATCTTGTAACTATGCCTAAAGGTATCGACAAAATGCGTTACATTGTACTTGCAAGAGAAGACTTAACTAATCATGTAGAGGGACGTGCACTACGATCTAAGACCACTTACAATGTTTGCAAATTCTTGCTTGAAGATGTCATAAGTCGCTTTGGGTACATAGAGAAAGTAGTTGCCGATCGTGGAGAGTTAAATGCGAGAGAAGCTAAAGAGTTCTTTGAGCGTCACGGTATTCGTTTGTCTCTCACTACTGCATATAATCCAGAGGCCAATGGTAAAATAGAGAGAGGGCATCCACCTATTGTGAAAGCCATATCTAAAGCATGTAATGGTGACATCAAACAATGGCCTAAATTCTTACCTTTTGCACTTTGGGTAGATAGAATGACATGCACACGTACTACTGGATATATGCCTGCTGAACTCATGTACTGTCAAAAACCATTGTTTCCAATTCAGTCTCATATTTCTGCATGGTCAAATTTTCCTTGGTCTGAAAACATGTCTACTGATGATTTTTTGAGTTTGCGTATTAAACAGTTAGAACAAGGTAAATTAAGACTTGATGATGCTGTTGAAAAATTAAGAGAATCTAGAATGAAGAACAAGCATTATTTTGATAAAACTCATCGATTGCGTCCTAAGCCAATTGAAGTAGGAGATTGGGTGCTCATTTATGATAGTACATTTGACTCTCAATATGATGCACGCAAAAAGCTCACTCAACGGTGGTTTGGGCCATACATAGTATCAAAAGTCAACAACAATGGTATGTATGCTCTTTGTGAATTAAATGGTGTTGCACTAAAAACTTTGATTGCAGGTAAAAGGATAAAGTTATTCAAGAAGCGTGATAATGACGAGTACATTTTGGATGAGGACATTGAAGAAGATGACAACAATGAGGCCGATTCATAAACAGGAGTATCCATGTTATAAAAAAAAAAAAAAAAAAAAAAACATTAATTTTCAAGTTCATGTTGCTTTGGTTTTTTTCAAGTTCATTCTATTTTTTTTCCATGCTTGTTTCATGCATGTTTTTTTTCAGTCTTTGCATTGCATTGCATATCCACATCACTTGAGTCAAAAAAGGCAAATGATGATTTCTCTACTTGTGTAAAATTGTATCTTAAGTAGTAACTTGTCTACTAAGGAATTGATTATAATCTAGGATGTGTGGAAAGATAGGGCATGTAGATTTGGAGGTTTATTTTGGTGACATGACTTTCATATATAAACATCATATGTATCCTATATCGAAAGCATAATTGTTGAAATCCTAGCTCCTGCTATTGCATGTTTCTACATCCTTAGTCCATCTCACAGCACTTGTATCGGAGTTTAAACGACTGTTCTCCGTCATCAAAAATGGTTGTACCTTGTATCGGGGTTTAATTTTTCCTCGTCAAAAAAAAAAAAAAAAAAGCTACATGTTACCAAGAAGTTTACACTTTCTTCCACCCCAAAAAAGTGATCGTAACCATAAAGTTGCCGAATCATCATCATCATCAAAAAAAAAAAAAAAAAAAAGAGGCAAGCCAAAGGAGGATAAAGAGGCATAGTAGAATAAATCACGGGCTATATAGGCAGATTTATGCATTAGTGGAGTTTAGTTAGATTTCCTTGCATGTTATTAGAGAAAGAGCATATTCATATTTATGTAGGAAAGGAGTTGATCTAAAATAAGCTAAAGATGAAAGATGTCTCTTGAAAATCCTAAATCTTTGTTTATAATCATATTTAAGGTAGATTGCTTTATGAAAAAGGTACAAAATTTTCTTCAAGATGAGAGGAACTGATGCTTAAAACGACTCAATACATCCACTTCCACTTCATATTGATGCTTGCTTTTTTTTCTTTCTTGTTGCCAATGTTGCTTGTTCATTTGCATATATGTTGCCTATTTGTTCATGCATATTCATGTTGCCTGTTTCAATTATTTCTTTCATGCAAATTTTGCTTCATGTCACGTTACCTACTTATTCATGCATATAATCAATTTTCCTTCCATCTTTCTTATGTTGCCTATAAAAGAATTTGACGCCTGGAACATTTCGTTTTTCACAGGTGCTAGAGTGGCGCTTCCGGAGGAATCGCAGGTTTAGTGGGGGCGAATGTCGTCGAGATTTGCTCTCCTCTCTCACTTGTGAAGGCCTACAAAAAACATATTTGGCGAAAGTAGCAAGAATTCCCCGAGAAGTCCAGGATGCATCAAGGATGTCAAAGGAAGGTCACATACAAAGTTTCAAAGAAATCAAGAAAGTCCATGGTAGCGGTCAAAGCTGGTCAAAGTTGGGAAATTAGGGCAAAAACTTCATTGTCACCAAATTAGATGAAAATCCATATACTTGTAAAGATTGTCAAAGGCAGTCTATAGCCCAAATTTCAGCAGAAAATGGATTTTGTAGCACATTGATATGCTATGTTCATTTTGTAAAAATGTAATTTTTCTAGTTTGACCCTACAAATTCTTGTATAGAAAATTATGTTAGCCATATGGTTTGGCATGTATAAAGATCATATGTGGCTACATATTTGTACAAATTTTCAAGGCTATCAGAGCTTCCTAGACACCTTAATGCCACCTTGCAAGCTTCCAAATGTAGTCAAACTTGTACAAGGGAGATTCAGATGGGAGTTTTTCCTGCATATTCCTGAAGGAGATCTTTGGAAACATAGTCCTACAAAGTTTCATCTTCATCAAAGTCTTTTTGGAGGGTCAAAGAGCACAAAGTCCAGTTTTCAAGGTCACCGCAGTTTTCTAGAATAAGAAAATTGAAGGCTTGAAGGGCTGCCACATGTCAAAATATGATTGAACCATGGTGTACGGTCAAGATGAGCTCCTATTCAAGGGTGGAGATGCACTAAAGCATAAAGGAAGGAGGATCCACAAATTTTTTCCATAAAAGAAGACTTTGTTGACAGTTAAAGATCAATAATGCAAAGTTTCTCCAAAAATAGTGGCTTATCTTATCCGAATTGATGTCAGCACTGATCCGACGGTCCAGATCATCCCCAGATCCAATGGTGGAGAATGAGGGCGCCTAAATTTCACTCCTTTACACTAGATTTGATAGAAAGAACAATTCCAAGCCATTGATTTGATTAATCAAATGGTTGTAATCGAAAGTAGTGATCCTAGAGTTGAGAGTTGATTTCTCTAGATCCAAGGGCCCAAATTCATTCAAAAAACTATATAAACCCCCCTACAAACTCCTAGAGCATCATGGTTAGGCATCCATAGGGCTCATGCTAGCTTACGGTTTCCTTGAGACGATCACCCTCGGTTGAGCGAGTGAGGATCCAAGGTGAGCTAGTATGAGTATAGAACCTAGTTTCAAATTTAAGTTAGAACTCCAATTTAGGATAGGCTCTTGAAACCAGCATCTCTATCTTGACTCACCCTCGGTGGAGCGTGTGAGTGAGTTAGAGCTGATTTTAATGAGTCTTAGACTTCTTTAGTTAGACGTTACGAGCCTAGACAGACATAGGGTCACTGGAGTGGAACTCACCTTCTTACGTGTGACATTCGGTTGAACTGTCATGGTTTGAGGGTCGGAACCACCTTTCATCAGTAGACTGCTTAGCATGACGTACCACGACGATATTTTACATGTAACTTAATTCAAATTCTTTTAATTCATGTCACTTGTCACTTGTCTCTTGTCTCCTCTCTCAGTCTCTTAAGTATTTTTACATGTCTTCTATTTCTTCTATGTGTGAGAAGGCTCCGCAGTATTGCGTTGAACCAGTGAGGATGTTTCTTTGAGCTTGTGAGTGAAATCCATCATCATAATTCACTTGCATGTATATAATCCATACAAATCCATACATATTTATTAGTTTCTGAAAGTGAATAAGAAGCTCCAATATTGGACCATTCTTCCTTTCGAAACTGATTTATGTGTAAGGATTCCATCTATTCTCGTCATGCATACATATCATCCAAAGAAGGCTATACATATGGATTAGAATTAGGAAGTGTTTAAGAAGCTCCTCCAATGGACCATTCTTCCTTCCAAATTTGATTCGTGTGTATGGTTCTCTTTCATTCTTATCATTCATGTCATCAATCTAACTTGCACACCTACATTCCCATTCCCATAATTATTTCAACATCTCTCTCTTCTCCATACTCAACATTAATTTCACATTCACATCTTTAAACCTTCCAACATTCATTAGCTTCATACACCCTGTGTGTGCCACGACCGGACCCGATCCACCCGGATTGCGATCACCTCCACAACGTTTTGCTTCAAAACGTGATAAATGTCGAGTTTTAGCTCTCGAGCCCGCTTAAAACATTGCGTTGGTATGAGCATATGTAATTAACAGTAATTTACCGATGCTCCCAACGCTCATACCGGTGCTCATACCGATGAATGTGTACCGATGCGTATATTGCTTCCATGGTTATCCAAAGGTTTTCAACGGTCATACCAATGCCGACGCGTGATCGTCAGTATGCACGTCGGTATGCCCATGATATGTTGTAGTGATATATACATGTACATTTTAATATACATATACATATACATCCTCATGTACATGTACATGTACATATACATATACATGTACATATACATATACATGTACATATACATATACATGTACATATACATATACATGTATATATACATATACATGTACATATACATATACATATACATATACATATACATATACATATACATATACATATACATATGCATATACATATACATATACATATACATATACATATACATATACACATACATACACATACACATACACATACACATATACATATACATATACATATACATATCCATATACATATACATATACATATACATATACATATACATATACATATACATATACATATACATATACATATACATATACATATACATATACATATACATATACATATACATATACATATACATATACATATACATATACATATACATATACATATACATATACATATACATTACATATACATATACATATACATATACATATACATATACATATACATATACATATACATATACATATACATATACATATACATATACATATACATATACATATACATATACATATACATATACATATACATATACATATACATATACATATACATATACATATACATATACATATACATATGCATATACATATACATATAAATATGCATATACATATACATATGCATATGCATATGCATATGCATATACATATACATATGCATATGCATATACATATACATATAAATATATATATATACATATACATATAAATATACATATGCAAATACATATACATATACATATGCATATACATATACATATAAATATACATATACGTGTACATATACATATACATATACATATACATATGCATATACATATACTTATACATATACATATACATATACATATGCATATACATATACTTATACATATGCATATGCATATGCATATACATAAACAGATACATATGCATATACATATACATGTATGTAAACATATACATATACATATACATATACATATACATATACATATACATATACATAAACATATACATATACATATACATATACATATACATATACATATACATATACATATACATATACATATACATATACATATGCATATGCATATGCATATGCATATGCATATGCATATGCATATGCATATGCATATACATATGCATATACATATGCATATGCATATGCATATACATATACATATACATATACATATACATATACATATACATATACATATACATATACATATACATATACATATACATATACATATACATATACATATACATATACATATACATATACATATACATATACATATACATATACATATACATATACATATACATATACATATACATATACATATACATATACATATACATATACATATACATATACATATACATATACATATACATATACATATACATATAATATACATATACATATACATATACATATACATATACATATACATATACATATACATATACATATACATATACATATACATATACATATACATATACATATACATATAAATATCCCTATGTATACACATAAACATATACATATACTGTACATATACATATAAATATACATATAAATACACATATACATATACATATACATATACATATACATATACATATACATATACATATACATATACATATACATATACATATACATATACATATACATATACATATACATATACATATACATATACATATACATATACATATACATATACATATACATATACATATACATATACATATACATATACA